>APFE031700226.1:4317-74061 GCA_000404065.3 Pinus taeda | reverse complement strand
TCCTCAAACTCAGCCTTTGGAAAAATTTCCCTAGGACCTAGGACCTAAGACCCATGAGGGGATTAAAACATTTCCTAACCCTCAGGACACTTTACATCATGACTTTTACAATTTTTACATTTTTAAGGGGGAAAAGCCCTTTGACATAGACCCTCATAGACCACCTAGTTCTACGACCAAACATAGTCTAGCAGATCAACACACTAGGATTCTCCTAAGACACTAATGATAAAATTCATTCCGGCTTTGGGGTCAAGTTGAAGGAAAACTCTACCGATCATGGATCGGTGAGACGAAAAACCTTTCGGAACGTAGATTATCACTAGAAAATTAGGTCCACCTAGGCAATTTACATACATGACTCAGCTCTGCTAAGATTATTTACAATTCAAAATGCAGACTGGGTTTACAACTTAATATGATCAAGAGAATGACGATGAATGTCGAATGGCACGGACATGTCGATCAAGCGCTATCCCTTTTTGCGAAGAAAAGGGGGTGTACTGCTTATGGGTAGTTGACATGCAGCGGTCAACAGGTCACACACAGAAGACTCGGTTAGGAGAGCTCATACAGCAGTTCAGTTTGGATATACATTTCAGTACCACCCACAGTCAGATGACATTCATTTCACAGTGTCGATGGTCACAGTGCTACAAGTAACCACAGTGCTCGGGTTTCTTCTAAGGTGTTGAACAGGCATTACAGTAAAGCAATAACCTGAAGATCCTGGAACATTTCTACATTGTGGCGAGGATCTCATCCTTAACCTTGGAGAAGGTCACCCGGAGAAAGCATCAGTGTATTATCAACATGATCAAGGTGAAGATTTTATCTTCACATGTCAAGTAAGTATTTTCATTAATCAATTTGGTAAAATGACTTCATGATTGCAAGGAAATCTATAGATTGGATGGGTCATCAAAGTTCCTTGCATGAAATAATGAGGATTGTCATAATCCTCAGAGAAAAATGAAGTCATTTATATCTATGAAAAAAAATCTCTGAAGGTCAAACATTGTTTGAATAAAGGGACTCATAGGATTCTTATGATATCAGTCTTAGGTCATCTCTATGTAGCAGGAAAGGAGACAAATGACATACTAGAAGATATATTCTCTGAAAATGCAGTAAAGAAGGTCACATCACTTAGACATGATCTACACAAAATTGAAGATATCAAAGAAGGAATATCTTCATGAGATCTCCATTGGGAGATCTGGAAAAGATGATAATGAGATAATCATCATTGCTCTAACTGATAAGCAAAGTAACAAGTGTCCATGAACAAGAAGGATACCTCATCAATAATTTGTGGTCTCTATGCTAGATAGAGAAAGACAAGTCAATGGCAAAAGTATTGAAGGATAAAGGACTCAAACATGTGCAGAAAGAAAAGAGAAGTTTGGTCCTCAAACAAGAGAGAATAGTATAGCTAGGATTATGGAGAGATTATGGAAGCTCATATCACTGGAAAGATGGAGGAAGCTGAAGAAAAGGACCAACGAAAAGGGTCAACAAAAGAGGGAGTAAGATGGTATCCCTGACAAAAGGGTCCTATCATAAGCTTTTGCTATAAGCTATGACAATGATGATAAGATGCATCGTGGCATCATGGAAGCATTAAAAACAAGAGCTCGTGACATCGCCATGGGAATCATGAAGGACAAAATCAATGACAGACAAAACATGAAGGATATAGCTCTTGGGAACCTCAGTGGATATTGAAGGAAAGGAAGAAGTCATCTAGGATAAGTCTCATCATACATCAGAGGAAACATCTGCCAGTTGGGGATATAAAAGATCCTCAAAATTCTCTCATAGAATCCTCATTGTAGGGTTCACTAATCTAGAGACAAAGCAAGTGTTTCAACAGGAAATCCAACTTATGGAATCCATGAGATGATGATGACTGAAGCAGATCAATGGATTGAAGATCTTTTCAATCAAGGAAGCCATTGGAAGAAGCCTCGATGACCTAAAGGTAAAAAAGGTAGGTATGCTTATATTTAATATTATAATGTCATGTCATATGGTTGCAGGTAACATGGATCATTGCTTCTATCTTGAGAAGCACGATCAAGAGAAAAATATCTCCTCCTCTGAAAGGATGCAGGAAGGCATAGGTCACACTAGATGAAATCAACACAATATGTCCTCATATGAAGTATGAGGTGATTGACTACAATTAAGAAACTATGATTGAAAGCTCATGGGAATGGAATGTGTGAAGAAAGATGAGATCGTGAGATATGCAACCATGATGAAGGCAATCAACATCCAAAAGGTCAAGAAGACTTGACTAGAAAATCTCTCGGAAAGATATGAAGACTCTGATGGGAAAGATGTAGACCCTTGACAATGGATATCTTTGGGAGATGTGTCAACATGAATGCAGGATGTTGATACCTACAGAAAGATGTCATGATGAAGAGCCACCTAGTAATGTACAATTTGATTTAATGATATATTTGATTTCTTGAATAATATATGGATAATTTCATGCAAGGCTCCTTACAAGTACAACTAGCATTCACATGATGAATGGAAGAAGCATGATGATAAAGAAGTGGTCATATGACGAAGGTTCCAGATATGAAGAAGGCCACTTTCCATAAAGAAAGGAATGACATGACGAACTAAGGAGGAAAGTGATCAATGACTATTGCCCTACAAGAAAGAAGTTCAACTAACTTTCATAACATCAAGGAGAAGAAGTTGATCAAGCAACTGAAGGACCCACGAAGAAGAAGTTGTTGATGTATAGAAGAGTCCCTAGCTAAGAGGGAGCTCTTACAGGTCCCTGATCAAGAGGGAGCTTGGATTAGATCACCCCTGATTAAAAAAGAGTGACAGTTGTGTTTTTTTATATCTCATGTGGCATGCACTAGACCAGGACTAACAGTCGTAAGTCTAGGTGAAGGCCATGAATGGAAATGTAGACACGTGATAGACACAACATTCTTGTCTTCACCTGGGAAGAAAGAATGGAGGACTGGGTAATCATCTGGCATCCGATGCTCTTTGAGGATGTGTAGGGCATCCAAGATAAGAGTAGGCAAGAGGACAGGTATTCTTTGAGGGTTGGGAACCCATGATAAGAATAGTCCTAGAAGGTTATACTCAGTGAACACCCGGGTGGGTATGTACAATGATAAAGGTGTCTATAATCATTAGTCTTGCCAACATTGTACTCTGATCTAATGAGAGATAGAGTTGTCAGTAAAGGCCTTGTTGTGGAAACAATGTTGGTTACTATGATGCTATACAGATGAGTTGCTAATCCGATTCTTCTTATGAGAAATTCTTTAGATTGAGAATGACCAAGAACCATTATGAAGAGGGAGTGTTGAAGAAAGTGTAACTAGGTTTGGTTTTCATAACAACTTGTAATTATGCTTTTATGTAAAGAAGAAACAAATATATTTATTGTATTCCTTGCATCATGGGTTTCATGAGAAAGAAGTGTTTTTCATAGGTCAAAGACTTCTTCTTGATATCTTTAGGAATTTATCATCTTGTTATAAATATATAATTCAGAGTCTATGAAGTGTTGTTACACTTGTAAGAGTCCTCCAAAATAGACAAGCACATTCATCTTCACGGCATCAATATAGATATGCTCAAACTTCATGTCGGCTTCAATAAATGTTTGGATAAAATCATATATATATATATATATATATATATATATAGATAACATGTTGGCTCAGCAAAAATGACACGTCAGTTCATAAGGACAAGTTGGCTTAAATGTATGATCCAACAATTATAAATAGGAGTCTGTACCTTTGCATTTCCACAGTGGACAGGCTCGACATATCTCTAAAACTTCGAATGGGTACAGGAAAGAAAAATGTGGATTATACACAGAAACCTTCTCGGCGTATTCTTTGAGTTTCTCGATGATCTAGGCAGCAAGAAGACCAATTATTGTAGTGATCACAGTGCGGATTGTTTTGGGGTAACATTACAGTGATATTCTCCTCGTTGTCTCAAGTTTATACTCACTAAAATGCAGATGAACAGTGGTGCTCAGTGATGTTCGATGATAGTAGGTTTTGTAGTGATATGATCAGTGATGCAAGGTACTACATGATGCTACTAAATGTTACATGATGAAGGAATGATGAGGCCAAAGTTCAAGGATAGATCACAATGTAAGAATATTGCAGTGACCATGTTTTGGTGCCATGAAGTAATCGAACACTCAAGAGAAGAAGGATGACTGTGTCTTGGCCTAGGAATGGAAATATAGGTCAAGGGTCTTGGTTCTAGTCTTCGCCAATTGGAATCTCTATAAGAAGAATTTGTGCGGGTTTTCCTCTCAAAGAGTGAGAGATTTTGGCCCTGTCAGAAAGCCAATATCTTTTGTTCTTGTCTCTTTTGTTTTGGTAACTATTTGATGAATTGAAAAGACACACTCTAATAATAACAAGTGAAGAATTGTGCTAATAAGAAAAGTTGGAAAACACCTCACAAATAGTTATCATGACTAGAAGAATCTCAATTGCCCTAGATTCTTCAACACAAAGGACTATAAATAAAGCAGTTTGTATTCCATTTGAAGCACACTCACAACAATCAACTTTGATATCTCCTTGAAGTTGGATAAAGTGCAAAATAGAGGAAGGAAGAAAAGGAAGTGCGACTTTGGTCTAGGAGAAGGAAGGAAGGAAGTCCGAAATTTTGGTGCATCCATCCCTCTCTCTCGTGCCCTAGTTTGGAAGATCGAAGTTCTCTTGTTGATGTCCTAGACAGTTGTTGCTGCCATATCAAAGTATAAATTGAAGTTGTTGTTGTTGGGTGTTGTTGCCCATAGAAGTTGTATTGGGCCAAGATCGAAGTTTCTAAGTGAAGATTGAAGCATTCCAATGAAGATCGACGTCTCCAAGGCAAGTTTGAAGTTGTTGGGTCGAAGAAAAGTATTGCTATTGTTGTTGTTGTTGCCAGGTCAAGTAGGATCATCTGTAAGAAAAGAGGAAGTCTGACTTGGTGTGGAGAAAAGTTTGTGTCAAAGTCTAGAGTCTTGGAACATCTCCATAAAACTATTGACAGAAGAATTACTAACTGGGTTTTCCACTAGAGAGGGGTTTTCCCCTGGCTCTTAGTCTATATCTGGTGTCCATTGTTTTATGCGCTATTGATTTGGTAATTGCTTGATGAACTAAAAGAAAGAAGACATAAGAAAATTTAATAAAAAGTCAAGAACATCACAAGTAATTATCAAGTATAAGAAAATATTTCTGCCTTTTTGATTTTCTAATAGTTTGATCTAGTTGCATTGGTTACATTGGTTGATGATTCAGTTGGTTCAGTATTTGAGTAGTTGATTTAAGAATAGTTGAAAGTGGATCCAATTTGAAACATTCTCAAGAGTGATCCATAAAGAGATGAGGATAGTCGTCTTCAAAATGGAGGGTTGTAGCTCCCTTCCAATAGGAGCTGGAAAATGAGAGAAAGTTGTAGCATTATGCATGTAGGAGCCTACCTACTAGTTAAAGTTTGCACCAGTACAAGATTGTAAGAATTTTTTTTTTAAAGAAGACAGAGACGAGATTGAAGGCAAAGGATGACACCGAACCAAATGAAACATATCAAGCTTTTGCTGCCTAAGTGAAGAAGAAGAAAGGGAAATCTGAAAAGTTTGAGCCTCATCAAAGGAACAACAATCAGCCACGAAGAAATCTAGATATGTCCAAAGTGCAATGCTTTGGATGC
This sequence comes from Pinus taeda, assembly GCA_000404065.3. Classification (NCBI taxonomy): domain Eukaryota; kingdom Viridiplantae; phylum Streptophyta; class Pinopsida; order Pinales; family Pinaceae; genus Pinus; species Pinus taeda. Next base: position 68,340 of record APFE031700226.1, on the reverse strand, counting down.
AATGAATATGGACATTTTAAGAGAGATTGTCTGAAAGACTTGCAAAACAAGAAGAACAATAAGAGGAAAAAAAGAAGTGGAGCACATACAGCTGAAGAAAATGAAGAACCCAAAAAGAAGCCGAAGAATGAAGACACCAAGGATCTATATTATTGAAGGTCTCCCCCTCTATCAAGTCTGCTCACAATATGTTTTCTTTTTCATTAGAGTATGGCAGTTATAGTAGCAAGTATAGTTACATTTGTAGAAGTTTGGTTTTTGAAACATGGCATCTGGAAAGAAGCATAAAAGCATTGGAAGGATTAGAGTCTACACCATCAGTTGCATCTCATTGGTAGCAGTCATCAAGAAAAGATAGAAGATTTTGGACCATCCAGCACTCCATCATTCATGCAGTCACTTTTTGACATTCACATCACTATAGAAGCAATCTACTAACTAGTAAGGATCACAAGGATCATTGATAGTAATTATGAATGTTCTTCACTATGAGAAAGAATATTTCTAACATAACAAAAAGTATATCTCTACAAATATTATGGAATCTAGCATCAAAGAAGCTTGCAGAAATGAATATAATCGAGTTGCAGCATGAAGATATAATAGATTACTCCTTATCATAGAGAAGGAATCTCATATTGAACATCATTCTAGACATCATCCTCAAGAAGAGATGCAGCTCGTTCAAAAGAAATAATACTAGATGGCAAGCATAAAGGAAGAGGTATGTATATCTTTAAAGGCTTCTCATTAGGAAGTAAAGTTCATGTCTTCAAGTAATATTGCAGGAGATCTCATTGCAGAAATATGCTTAGGAACACAAGCATGATATGTTTTTGATAAGAATGGACAAAATCATTTTGTTCAATTGCTCGACACAAAGAACCATGATGACTATGAAAGAACACATCCATATACATAGAAACATGATAGATGAGCAAGATGATATGTTTTAGAACTCTTCCATATGATTATTTGATATATAGAAACATGATGGATGGGCAGAACACATGATGATATTGATCAACATCCGATTTGGTCTCCTGGAGAATGAAAGGTGGGCAACTTCAAAGGAAGCTGCATAAACTGTGACAGATATGATCTTGAAGCTTGTTGATTAGTTCACTCCACAAACACATTGATTGATATTTGAAAGGCAGAAATCATGAAGAAGGATTCAAGTATGAAGATAGACCATATAAAGGGATGTTGATCTCAGAGAGAGCTAGTAGCAGAACATGACATCTTAAAGGCTATCATGATTGGGTAACTCTGATTTTGATAATTTGGTATGATGATTCATTTGAGATATGACTTGGCTACCTGGAAGGGCATATTGCAGAAATGTAAATTGGAAAGATAGCAGTTGAGAGTATGAGATTATCTATGTACAACTGTTAAGTTTAAACTCAATTCTTGATCACATGGATTGAGTGGACAGCATTGATACTGGCTTATAAGCATTGATGAAAGAAATGTCTACACCATGAATGAAGGAAAGGTAGCAAGTCACAAGATAGCATGTTGGTCTTGTTGGATCCAATGATATTCACTTTCCCGATGGACAGAGGGAGTTACGATTAGATCTACATTGATTGGTTTGGCAGAAATACTATTGATGATGAAGATAATGATTGATGGAAAGTGATGTAAAAATCGAGTTTGGCTCCACAACATCCAGGAAGATCAAAGCAAAAATATGATATGATGATGAGAGAGAGGATCCCTTGCAGCTACTACTATGATCTCCATGGAAGAACAAGTAACCAATGAAAGAAACAAAGAATCAAGCATATGTTTAACATTGACTAAAGATTATAATGAAGTCTTCGTGATTAAGATGGAGCAAGAAATCTCCTTCATCTTGGATAAGGAGTAAGGGCCTCCTCCTTGGTTGAGAAGGAGAGATGGTGGACACCATATTCTCCATAGGTGTCATGCACTAGGCCAGTCTAACCGTCGTACATCTAGTGTAACACACTGGGAGGGAGAATAGAGGATTGGATAAGCATCTGGGCACTGGTACTCGTTGAGGATTGGATAAGCATCTGGGCACTGGTACTCGTTGAGAATTGGAAATCCAAGATAGGAAGTAGTCTCATGGACCGAGACTCTTTGAGGATCTAACAGGGTATCGAAGATGAGAGTGGTCGAAGAGGACCAACACTCTTTGAGGATTGGGAAATCCAAGATAAGAGTAGTCCTAGAAGGACATACCTTGAGAACATCCAGATGGAGTATGTGCCTTGAGACGCTGAGGTGTCCATGTGTGTGCTTCCCAGCGTTGTGCTCTAATCTTGTGGAGAGTTAGAGCTTGTTAGTCAAAAAGCCTTACTATGTTGCTATTTGACAATGTTCGGCATGATGTTGATGCTTAAAAGATGGCTTACCAATCTAACTCCTCTTATGAGAACATTTCAGTTTGATAGTATCCTTGTACCTATTATGGGATTATGAATACCTTCCTAGTTAAGAGGGAGTGTTAAAAAATGTAGCTAGGTTTGGTTTTCATAATCGATATTGTACTTATATTATTGTATATTTCATGTAAACATCAATAGAAGAAAAGGAAATATTATTTTATATGCATGGGTTTCATGCTCAAATTATTTGGTCATCTAGGTCAAGCATGTTCTTCATGCTTCTACGGTTTATTGAGTCAAAAGGATATGTCATAAGTCAAAATATTGTATTGAAGTCGAGTCCCATTTGGACTTTGAAAAGAAATTGGAAAATGAATTTTATTGTAAAAAATTTCATTTTTGTAGCAACAAGTGTTGATTTTTGAGTAGCTTGGGAGGTACTCCAAGCCCTCAGGTTCAAGGTTTGGAGATTTGAGCACCATAAGAGTCACTTGTGGGCATGGAACCCAAGGTTGGGGCTTTGCACCCAAAAGAGTTGGGCCAAAACCATGAGACATATGGGCATGAGAAAATTTGAGGTGATAGAGGATGGTGAGGCAAATTCAACGCTTCAAAAATCACTCAAATTGGAGCTCTAGATCAAGAGATATTAATTTTTGTTTGTCATTGTCAGGTTTTGTGCAAGTTGGCTTCACTTTAGAAGGACTTGTTGACAGTTGACAAGGATTCATTGAAGCCCTCATTGAGTGATATAAATATGATATGTGTGAGGCTCATTTAGAGCATCCATGTGCAACATTTCATTGTGAAAACATTACCTGTGGAAGTCGCAACTCAAAGAAGAGAAGGTCAAGGTACATAAGGGACAAGGATTCGTTGAAGCCCTCATTGAGTGATATGAATATGAGGTGTGTGAGGCTCATTTCAAGCATCCATGTGCAACAGTTCATTGTGAAAACATTACCTGTGGAAGTTGCAACTCAAAGAAGAGAAGGCCGAGGTGCATAAGGGACAGATTTGGGTCCTTTTGTATGGTTTTGACAAGGCCGAGATGCATAAGGGGCAGATTTGGGTCCTTTTGTATGGTTTTAACAAGGCCGAGGTGCATAAGAGGCAAATTTGGGTCCTTTTGTATGGTTTTGACAAGGCCGAGGAGTAGCAGAGGAATCCAAGTAGATCTGGGCTTATTTGGTGCAAGGTTAAGGTTGGTTTCTCACTATTTGACTAGGCCGTAGCCCCTGTAGTTGTCACAGATGTACCGCAGGCCTATTCTAGGCTTGCTGGGAGGGTCGTAAGGCCTATTTCTATTTGCAGAAGAAGAGGAACAGGCAGTGTGGGTAGGGATCTAAGGGAAGGAGGTAAACCGAAGGGATAAAGAGGATTGTTGCAGTGGTTGGAGAGCGCTAACAGGGTTTGTGTTGATGCCCTAACCAGAATGTTATCCTACAATACTTGCACCAACTCACATGTACAGGTATGTTGTTATTTTCTATGTTGAATTGTTGTTGGTTGGGTGGTGTCCAAGTGTGGACAAATTTGCAGCCTTTGGGAGCCAATTGTTGGGGTTGTCTTGGGTGTTAAGAAACCCTAACTAGGAGCAGATATTACAGTGGAAGGATTGGATGTCACTGGACTGGTGGAGGGCAGCATGTTGGCGACCCAAAGTAACCCTTGACAAGCAGTCATAAAGAGAGCTTGAGAGTTGAAGGTTGGGTAAAGTTGATGAGCCTAATGTGCAGTAAATTGATGGACTAGTGGACTGCTAGATTGGCAGATTGGAGCTCAGGTATTGGCCAGCCTAGAAGAGCAGATTGGATCAGCCTGTGTTCATTGAAGCAGAAGCGACTTGCAACAGCGATAGGTGGCAGCCCTCCTGGAAACTTTGTGTTGTCCTCTAATGGACTAAGTGGCAGCTAGAGAGCTAAACGGAAGCGAAGGACTGACAGGACAATACGACACACAGGCTACAGTGAGATTGTCATTGTATCTTGTATTCTTGTACTTATGGTAATTGAGGGTCATTATCCCGTGTATGGGAAGAGCCCTAGGCTATTATATTATTCAGTTGGTTTAATATAACAGAGTTGTTGTACATATTTGTACAATATTTTGTAAAAAGTTGTTTATACTTGTGCATGTGTGGTTTACTGTTATTTATATTCCACTATGCAAAGTAGCTTCGTTGAGATTCTTGGTTTGGTACTGTCAGAGATTTTAAGATTCTATCCTAGATCCCAAGATCGTGGAAATTCAACATGGTATCAGAGAGTGTTTGAGCTACTTTCGGAGAGAGTGTCTGAGCTACTTTGGGAGACAGTGAATCAAAGTGTGCACAGTGAAGTACAACTTAAGAGGGAGTTGGTCACACTGTAGGTGAAGGGCTCACTACAATGTCGAAGTTGCAGGCTGGTCTCCGGTATGAGGACAGGTTGGAGGGGTTGTCCAACTATAGTCCATGGAAGGAAAGGATCAAGTTGGTCTTGCAGGTCATCAAGATCAAGGAGTTCGTTAAGAAAGCCATCAAGAAGCCAACTGACCTAAAGGAGATGGAAGTGTACGAGGATTTGGATACGAGAGCGAGATTGATCATGCTAGATGGTGTGAAGGATCCCCTAATACCTCATTTGTCCGGGAAGAACACTGCACATGAGATGTGGATGGCTCTTCAGAATTTGTTCCAGAATAAGAACAAGAACTGGGTACTATATAAGCTTAAGTCCACCAACATGATACAGGGTGAAGGAGTGACTTGTATCTAATGAGATTGTCTCAGGTCAAAGATGAGCTTGCTGTCATCGGTGTGACTATTTTAGATTCTAATATGGTGAGGATTGCTTTGAAAGGGTTCACCGAGGAATGAAAGCCCTTCATCAAAGGGATCATTGTCAGAGAGAAGTTGCCATACTGGAATCGGCTATGGGGCAACTTCACTTAGGAAGACTTGAGAGACAAGGAGCTTCATCCAAAGAAGGAGGCTTTCAATGGTGACGTGGCACTTGCAGCACGAATGAAGGGTAAGCAGAAGGACTTGAGTAAAGTCAAGTGTTTCAACTATGGCGAGATGGGTCATTTTTCGTTGAGATGTCCAATGAAGAAGATGGGAGATGACGAGAAGAAGAAAGGGAAGCAGGTTGTTGGTGCCACCACCTCTGTTGAGATAGATGCTCTCACTAGGAGGTTGGAACAGGAGGATTTTGCTATGATCTCTCATTTCTCGCAGGGTACTATTGATGAGGATGGATGGTACGTGGACAGTGGTGCGTCGAAACATATGACAAGGTCACAGGAGGTTTTCGAGACTCTAGTGGAATGGGACTCGAAGTATCACATACTGGGTGACAAGAGTCAAAAAGGAGATTCAAGGACCAGGAGTTGTGCCATTCAGGATGGAGACAAGACGGCTGATGCGGTTCCAAGATGTATTGTTTGTACAGGACTCAGATATAGAGTGATCTTTGTCTCGATGATCAAGAAGAAGGGGTTTGAGGTCTTATTCCAGGATGTGAAGGCAAGACTCAGGCCCAGAGGCTCTAGCTCCACAGGTATTGTGCTTGGAGTTAGAGAGCATGATTTATACAAGCTGACGGGCAAGCCTATGGATCATGGGAAGAAGAAGCAAGAGGACAAGGTGCAGGTTCCAGAGACGTAGGTGCAGGTGCAAGCTTCAGAGGGGCAGGTATAGGGTCCAAAGAAAAAGTTCCAGATTCTAGAGGCTCAAAGGGAGTCGAGTTCTAGCGGGAACTTGCAGATTCAGAGGGAGACTTTTCAGCCCAAGAAGAGCACGTGGTCAGTGGGGAGTAAGGATGTTCCTACAACTGCCAAGAAGGAATCATGGAGAGAGTGGAAGACATTCCAGGAGAAGAAGAAGAAGAAGAAGCAAGATGTTTCCAATGACAGCGACACTTCTGAGAGAGGCATAGTTCACGCTACAGGGATTGTTGTAGTGGTGACCCCCAAGAGTTGGGCGAGTGTTGTGAGCAATGATGATGACGATGAGTTACTTCCTAGTCTTGGACGTACCTCCCTCGCTAAGAGGGAGTGTTGATTTTTGAGTAGCTTGGGAGGTACTCCAAGCCCTAGGGTTTAGGGTTTGGAGGTTGGAGCACCACAAGAGTCACTTGTGGGCTTGAAACCCAAGGTTGGGGATTTGCACCCAAAAGAGTTGGGCCAAAACCATGAGACATATGGGCATGAGAAAATTTGAGGTGATAGAGGATGGCGAGGAGAATTCGACACTTCGAAAATCACTCAAATTGGAGCTCTAAATCAAGAGATATTAGATTTTTTTTGTCACTGTCATGTTTTGTGCAAGTCCACTTGGCTTTAGAAGGACTTTTCACAGTTGACAAGGATTCATTGAAGCCCTCAATGAGTGATATAAAGATGAGGTGTGTGAGGCTCATTTAGAGCATCCATGTGCAACATTTCATTGTGAAAGCATTACCTGTGGAATCCGCAACTCAAAGAAGAGAAGGTCAAGGTGCATGTGGGACAGATTTGGGTCCTTTTGTATGGTTTTGATAGGGCCGAGGAGCAATAGAGGAATCTGAGTAGATTTGGGCTTATTTGGTGCAAGGCTAAGGTTGGTTTCTCACTGTTTGACTAGGTCGCAGTCCTTGTAGTTGTCACAGAGGTATTGTCGGGCTGTTCTAAGGTTGTTGGAAGGGTCGTAAGGCCTATTTCTCATTGCAGAAGAAGAGGAACATGCAACGTGCGCAGGGAGCTAAGGAAAGGAGGGAAACCACAGTGATAAAGAGGATTGTTGTAGTGGTTGGAGAGGGCTAACAAGGTCTGTGTTGATGCCCTAACCAGATGTTATCCGACAACAGTTGCACCGGTTCACGTGTACAAGTATGTTGTTGTTTTCTATGTTGAATTGTTGTTGGTTGGGTGGTGTCCAAGTGTGGCCAAATTTGCTTCCTGTGGGGGCCAATTGTTGGGGTTGTCTTGGGTGTTAAGAAACCCTAACTAGGAGCAAATCTTACAGTGGAAGGATTGGGTACCATTGCACTGGTGGAGGGCAGTGCGTTGGCGACCCAAAGTAACCCTTGACAAGTAGTTGTAAAGAGAGTTTGACAACTGAAAGTTGGGTGAAGTTGATGAGCCTAATATGCAATACATTGATGGACTAGTGGACTGCTAGATTGGCGAATTGGAGCTCAGGTATTGGGCAACCTAGAAGAGCAGATTGGATTAGCCTGTGTTCATTGAAGTAGAAGCGACTTGCAGCAGTGATAGGAGGCAACCCTCCTGAAGACTCTATGTGTTGTCCTTTGATGGACTAAGGGGCAACTAGAGAGCAGAACGAAAGCAAAGGATCAACAAGACAAGATACAACGTAGAGGTTGCAGCGAGATTGTCATTGTATCTTGTATTCTTGTACTTGTGGATAATTGAGGGTCATTATCCCTTTTATGGGAAGCCCTAGACTGTTGTATTATTCAGTTGGTTTATATAACGAAGATTCTGTTGTACATATTTGTACAATATTTTGTAAAAAGTTGTTTATACTTGAACATGTGTGGTTCACTGCTATTTATATTCCATTGTACAAAGTAGCTTTGTTGAGATTCTTGGTTTGGTAGCATCAGAGATTTTAAGATTCTATCCTAGATCCCAAGATCGTGGAAATTCAACAACCAAACCAAGTTGGCCTTCCCTCATCAAGTCAGCCCTAGAAGGGATAATTCAATCTCCTAGATGTGTATAAATAGAGACAGATTCGACCTCATTTGAAGCACCAATGAAGCAAGTTCGATCTCCAAGAAAAGAAGTGTGAAATTCAAGAAGAAAAAGCAAGAAATCAAGAGAGAGAAAGCGAAGTCTAAGGAGGAAGGACAGTCAAAGTATCTGCCCTAGATCTCTCACACAAGCGAAATTGTAAGGCTGCAGAAAGGACCAAAGTTACAGATTCACTACAAGCCCAAAATTTTGAAGCTGGGGACCAAAATTCTAAAGTTGGAGCTGGTTTGGAAGGTTTTGACTTGAGTTGACTTTGACTCGTTGGAAGAGCTTGGGAGGAGGGTTGATTTGGGTCTTGTTTGAGGTCTTGGTATTGTTGTTTGGGTCTTGAATTTCTCATTTGATCTGATTCTATAAGAAGAGAAGAATTTTATAGGTTTTCCCCATGGAGGGGTTTTTCCCTAGCCTGGAGCCTACATCTTGTGTCCATTGTCTATTTGTGATCTTCATAATTTATGGTTTTGGTAATTGTTTGATGAATAGAACCTAATAAAAGTAATAAGAAGCCAACATAACTTCACAAGCAATTATCAAGTAAAGAGGAATCACCCTAATTGCTGCGCCTATCGATTTCTCAACAACTTTCAGTCTCGCAAATAAAGTTGAAAGTAGAAATATGGCTATCGGAAGAGTGTTCACTAACAATTGTAGAGAACATCAAGCTCCCTCTCCTAACCTCACTCAACCAACAAGGTTGACACCTCATCAAATGGATGAAAGAAGAGAAAGGATTATGTTTCAATTGTGACTGCAAGTACAATTAGCGGTAAAAATGTAGTGAGAAGAAATTATTCTACATAGACCATGAAGAGAAAGAAGATTAAGAATTAGAACTCTCACAAAATCTAGAGCTAGAAGAGACTACAAGTAAAGAGAAATCACCCTAATTGCTGCCCCTATCTATTTCTCAACAAATTTCAGTCTCGCAAATAAAGTTGAAAGTAAAAATATGGCTATCGGAAGAGTGGTCACTAACAATTGTAGAGAACATCAAGCTCCCTCTCCTAACCTCACTCAACCAACAAGGTTGACACCTCATCAAATGGATGAAAGAAGAGAAAAAGGATTATGTTTCAATTGTGACTGCAAGTACAATTAGCGGTGAAAATGTAGTGAGAAGAAATTATTCTACATAGACCATGAAGAGAAAGAAGATTAAGAATTAGAACTCACAAAATCTAGAGCTAGAGGAGACTACTCCAAGAATATATTGTCATGCATTGACCAACATCAATACTCCAAGAATATATTGTCATGCATTGACCAAAGGAGATATCAAAAAGGAAAATGTAACAATGTTGATCAATTCTGGTAGTACCCATAACCTCATCAATTACAAATTGGCAAAACTTCTCAATTTCTTGGTGTTTCCAGCGCCAAAATTTCAAACAATGATATAGATGGAGGTACCATAAATTGCACAAGTGCCATAGTATTAAGTTGAATATGTGGGAGTGTTTATTGTATAGTCCCATGATTGCAATCCAAATGGGTGGTGTTGATGTTTTATTAGGGGTCCTATGGTTACAATCACTGGAAACAATGGCCCTTAGTTCTCCAAACCCTTTCTAGAGAGTTTCCTCAAAAGGCAAGAAAATTGAGCTTAAATGAAACTCTCTAAAGTGATAAGCATTGATAGAATGACAAAAGTACTCAAAAAGGGACACCATGGTGTAATTGACCAATTGTTCTCAATAGAAGTTCAAACATCTATATGCTCTAATACAATGGATCTCTGAAAAGTTATCAACAATCATTCCAAGGTATTAGGAGAGATCCCTAAGAGCCTTCCACCTATTCAAGATCATACCCATGTTATGCATTCACAACCTAGAAGTGTACCACCTAACATTAGGCCTTACAAGTATCCATATGCATAAAAGAGAGATCAAGCGTCTCATTCAAGAAATGTTAAGAGGATGGCATCATTCAACCTAGCCAAAGTGCTTCTCTTCAACAAAAACAATCCTTGAAACAAGGATTAACCAACTATGAAATCAAGCAATTATTGGGTACATCATCAAATGGAAGATCTATTGAAAATTGTAACTAGCTTTGGTCTTCATAATGACCTAATTGTAATCATGACATTGTATATTCTTTATAAAGAAAGAAAAAGAAAGAAAGAGAAATTATATTTTATTTTGGAGTATGGGTTTCATACTTGAGTCAAAAGCATGTTCTTCATGCTTTTAGGTCTTCTAGGTCTTTCTAGGATAAAGAATATTATTGGTCATGTGTGATAGTCCCATTTGGACTCATTATAATAAAGAAAGATATTTATTTTATCAAGAAAAAGTCATTTTGTATCCCAAGAGCAAGATCAAGTCGGCCTAAAGGAGGCTATAAATATAAGGAGCTCGACTTCATTTGTGACACTCATCCAAGTCAAGTTCAATCTGCAATAGCGAAAGAGAAGAAGAGCTAGAAGGACGAAGAAAGGAAGGAAAAAGTGAAGTTTCTTGTGCTAAGTCTCTCTCTCTCTCTCCACACGTGTGAAGCTAGGGTTTCTGTGAAGTTGCAGTTGTAGGAGGCCAAAATTTTGGGACGAAGTTATAGTAGGTCGAAGTTTGGAAGTTGCCTTGGAGAAGATCTTGCTGGGGGCTGACTTGGTGCTTGGTAGGGTTGTTGGCTTTGGTCTTTGGGTCTTAGAAGTCTCCTTGTAAGCAAGTTCTAAAGAAGAAGAGAAGCATTTTTCTGGGTTTTCCCCTTGGAGGGGTTTTTCCCTAGCCCCTAGCTTGAAGCCTATATCTTGTGTACTTCATCTTTTTGTGATCTTCATTGTTTTGGTAATTACTTGATGAACAAAGATCTAATAAAGTAATAAAAGGCCAACACATATCACAAGTAATTATCAAGTTAAAGAAAATCATCTATAATACATAAGTCTCTTAATTTTCCAACATGGTATCAGAACTAAGCTGTAAGGAGACTGAAGATCACATCTCAGTTGGCACTATGGCAAGGGTTATAAGGAAGGGTTTCAAGTTTCTTGAAAATCTTGCTACATCTATCAAGGATTGTCTATTGAATATCATCTCCAAACTCGCAAAGGAAGTAGCAGATGGAAGTTTGTTCTCCGCTTTACTCGGCACTTTCAAGGACGAAAATGTATGGGTTATTGACAATGGTGCCTCCAAACATATGATGGGAGAATGCAGTCAACTTCAAACTCTATCTAAAGGAAACACCTCTCATTCAATCAAACTTGGAGACAAGAAGAGTTATCCAGTGAAAGGGATTGGATCTACTTCATTGGAGCTCAAGTCTAGTGGAAGGATTCACCTGAACAATATTTTATATGTTCCAGGTTTGAAGAAAAACTTACTTTCTATTTCTTGTCTAGAGGATAAGGGTGATGGAGTTGCTTTTGTTGATGGCAAGGTTTTGATTTTGGGTAAGGGCTCTAGTATTGATGATGTTAGGGTGATTGGGATTTGTGAGGGGACATCTATAGACTTTTTACACCTCTATCTCATACCTTTGTCAACTTGGATGGGAGTCATTCCGAACTATGGCATAGAAGGTATGGACAACTTCATTATAAGATTTTTCCATTTATAAGTCAAATGGTCAATGGCATCCCCAAACTGAAGGAAGAACAAGAAGGGACCTGCAAGGAATGTGCTCTAGGAAAGAACATAAAGAAGCCATTTGCAAGAAGTGATACTAGATCTAAGGAAGTTTTAGATCTCATACATTCAAATGTATATGGACTAGTGTTGCGAAAATCGTTATCAGGAGTAAATCAACGAGGGGAAAAAATCGTAAAAATCGGCAAAAATAAATAAATAAAAATTCAAGATTATTTTTTCAAAATGAAAAAATCACTAAATTAATCGCGCGATATTATCGAGAAAATGAAAAAATCGCAATCTTTTTATGTTATCGCGATTTTCACAACATTGATGTGGACCCATGGCAGTTAAGTCTCTTGGTGGGCATCAATATTATGTAATCTTCATTAATGATTTCTCAAGGAAAATTTGGTTATACCTCCTCAAGGACAAGGATAAGGTATTCGAAAAGTTTCAGTAGTTCAAGAATGAAGTGGAGAATCAAACTAAGAGAAAGATCAAGACTCTAAGGTCAAACAATGGTGGGGAATACACCTCCAAAGAGCTGATAGCTTTCTGTAAGGAAGCTAGGATCAAGAGGAAGCTTATCATTCCCTATAATCCTAAACAAAATGGTGTGGCTAAAAGGAAGAATAGAACTATTGAAGAATGTGTGAGGGCCATGCTTCATGATCAAGATCTCCCTCAATTCCTATGAGAAGAAGCATGTATGACAGTTGTGTATTTGCATAACCGAAGTCCTCGCAGAATCCTCAACAACATGACTTTGGAAGAAGCATTTATGGGAAAGAAGCCAAGTGTGGATCACCTTCGAATATTTGAGTGTCCTATGTATATTCATATACCTAAGGACAAGAGAAAGAAGCTGGATCCTAGGAGCCTAAAAGGCATCATTGTGGGGTATAGTGCTTCATCAAAGGCATATACAATCTATTTTAAGGAGGATCGTCGAATTGAAGCAAGCAGGGATGTCATCTTTGATGAGAGCATAGCTTACAAGAAATCAAAGGATGTTCTGGTTGACTGTGATGAAGAAGAGATACCTATATTTGAGGATATCTCAAGGGACAATGATGGTCAAGATCAAACATCTACTAAAGAAGATGTTGTATTAGAATAATACTATTTAGTGATTAATGCTCATTCTTATTAGTTGTTGCTATTTTTATCTTTTTAGCAGTTTCTTAGATGAAACTGATTGTTTCTATTTCCTCAGAGAAACTTGATGTTTCTATTACTGTAAATATCTCTGTATTATTATTGAGCTTCATTTTGCTGATGAATTAAATTCATTCATTGGAAATCCATATGCGTGTTTCGCACTGTTTTATGGTATCAAAGCCAGGTATTTTTTTTCGAAATAATTTTTCATAGTTTGAAAAATTTAGTGCTTCATTTCGAAATTGCTCTTCTGTGGAGAATTTTTTCTCTTCTTCAATTTTTATTAGGGTCACTGTGTGTGGTTTTGGATCTGGACCATTCCGTGGAAACTGGTACTTGCAATCGATTGATTGTGGTTGCATTAAATAATTCAGCGTGCGTACGTTGGTTTTTTCTACGAAATTTCTTGCTACATGCCTACGTTGGACTCCATTTGATCACAGTTTTTCTGCTCCACGATTCAGTTTTTTCTCAGAATCTGGGTTTCATTCTACACACAGGTTATTTGTTACAAGTCCGGATTCGATCCGCCGCTATCACATTGCCAGTATCACACCGTGGCAGCATTGGAGAGGCAGCGGATCTTTTTTGGATAATCAGCGGAGCTCTGAATCCACACGCAATGCTTTAAACAATGGCGTCTTGGCCGACAAACTAAAGTCCACCATCGGACATACTGTCTTCAGAACAGAAGTCAACAAATTAACCACCGAGGAATCGTAGTCGGGCCACGAAACCAACAATCGTCCCTTCAACTTCATAACTTGACATTGCGTAAGCAAAGCTACAGCAAGGCCATCGATCATACTCCCCGAAGGAAAATACGGCACCCCCTTCAGAGCACCATCTTTCTCATCGAGACACTGGACTAGGGTTTCCAGCTTAAAGATTAGCGTTTCGTCAAACGAGAGCTTACCCCTGAAATGTTGGCTGGGAATCGAACCCACGACGACCACTTTCTCCGGTCGAACTTCCCGCAGTACTATCTTCGTCCACGTACTCGAACGTTCCTCGGAGACCGAGTATTGAACCGACGCCAATATGACCGTGGGGTTCTCTGTTTCTTCCATGGCGTAAAGGAGACAACAAGACTTGTCTTGAAGAGACGGCTGCAGGGAGTTTTGCAACAGATCTTTCCAAGCGTTTTCCAGTGCTTCCAGTGTGCTTCAAGACCCACCATCAGAATACGCATTACGCTACTCAAAGGTTTCTCTTTCTGCGTGGCGAATCTGAGCCGAGGCAGTATCACGTAAGTACGTAACAGTTTTTTTTACAGTCAACGAGTGTAAAATCTGCATGGAAGAATCAGTTTTTTTGGTCTGCGTGGAAAAATTGTTTTTTCCATTCCTTCATATTTACACCATCATGATTGTAAAATATGCGTGGAAGAATCAGTTTTTCTTGGCATTTGTTCATATTTACACCATCATCTGTGAGTTTTTGTCCGGATCAGCCAGCATTTGCATTAAAATTCGTGCAAAATTACTTTGTTGTTTTCTGTACCTTGAGAAACGTGCAGATGGCTTCGCTAACCAATCTGATGTTGGAAGGCAATCAACGCTTTAATGGCAGCGATTATAACATCTAGAAACAAAGAATGTTGACCATTTTTTAATACAGGCGTCTTGATCAGCTCGTTTTGGGCAAAGAGCTCTGTCCCGGTACAGCTGGTACTAATCAAGATAAGTTTGATGATCGAAATCAAGAGGCCGTTATGCTCCTCAAGCTCTCTGTGACTGATGATCAGTTACCGCAGATTCCTTCTGGCAAGACAGCTGCCGAGATCTGGCAACAGTTGAAAGAACTGCATGAGACATCCGACAAGAGCAGAGCTTTCTTTCTCAAAAATCAGTTGTTCTCCATCATGATGGACGAACATATGTCTTTACAGGAACATCTCAACAAGATTAAAGACATTCGAGATCAGCTCAAAGCCATTGGTCGCACCATGGAGGAAGAAGATATGGTAGTCATCACTCTGAAAAGTCTACCAAAATCTTATGAGCACTTCATAGAAACACTCAACATTACCTCCACTAATGTTGATCTGAAGTTTCCGAAGTTATGCACCAAACTCATGCAGCAGGATCGTTGGAAACAACAGTTTGGTAGTGGTGCCGCATCAGCCTCCTCAGAAAATGCTTTTGCTACCAGATATCAGTCCTCTCAGTCCTTTCAGCAGAAAGGTTCTTCTCAGCCTTTTGATCCTGCTAGGAAGAAAAGTGTGCAGTGTAATTACTGTCACAAGTTCGGCCACATGAAGAAAGATTACCGACAGAGGATTGCTTCTGAACAGAAGAAACAGGGAGGGCTCCATCAGACAGTAAATGTTGCAGAACATTCCGAGCGGACAGATTCTGCCGTTTATGCCTTTATGGCTAAAAGGTCTTCAGATCATGTTCCGTCTTCTGCCTGGTACATTGACTCTGGTGCATCACGCCATTTCTCTCACAGACGTGACTAGTTTATTGACTTCTCACTTTTCAGTGATTCTGTGGTATTTGGCGGAGGTAAAAAGTACACAGTGGTTGGCAAAGGTACAGTTCAGATCCAGTCTAGTGGGCGCACATTCATCTTCCTGAATGTGTACTATGTTCCTGGTATGCAAATTAATCTGTTCTCTGTCAGCCAGATTATGAGGAACTCTCCTCAGCTTGATGTAGTGTTCAGTGCGCACAAGTGCTCTATTATCAACAGGGAAACTAGTCTTACGGTTGCTGTTGGCCTAGAAGATCATGGTCTATACAGGCTTCTTAACACTGGTGATTCTCCAGAAGTGGCTCTAGCAGCTCGTGTTTCTCCCATCTGCACTCTGTGGCATCAGCGATATGGGCATCTAAACATGCAGTATCTCTCTCAGCTTTCTCGGGAGGGACTTGTGTCAAGGTTACCTGATATTCAGACTCAGCAGGTGGGCGTATGCGGCGCCTGTCAAGCTGGCAAGCAACATCGGTCTTCATTCAAGGATGGAGAATCCTGGCGCGCATCTAAGGTACTCCAGTTAATTCATGCTGATATTTGTGGTCCTATGAATACATCTTTTATCACTGCTTGCAAATATTTTTTGCTTATTGTAGATGACTTCAGTAGAAAGATGTGGGTGTATTTTTTAAAAAATAAATCGGATGCATTTAATACCTTTCAAAAGTTTAAAACCTTAGTTGAAAAAGAGTCTGGCTGTAATATCATGACTCTTAGGACAGATAACGAGGGGGAATTTTGTTCTTCTGCTTTTTCCAACTTCTGTGATACTCATGGCATCAAACGCCAGTTAACTACACCCTACACTCCTCAGCAGAACAGTGTTGTCGAACGCTGCAACCGCACGGTTGTTGAAATGGCTCGTTCCATGTTACAACACAGGAGTGTTCCGAACAAATTCTGGGCTGAAGCAGTATTTACTGCTGTTTATCTTCTTAATCGATCACCCACTCAGGTTGTTAAGGGGAAGACTCCCAAAGAGGTTTGGTCTGGCCATAAGCCTAAAAGCAGTCACCTCAAAGTATTTGGCTCAGTTGCATATGCTTGGATTCCAGCTGCTGAGCGCTCTAAGTTGGATTCCAAAAGCCAGAAACTCATGATGACAAGGTATAGTGATCATCACAAGGCCTATAGACTAATAGATATAGCCACTGGTAGTCTTAGCTTCAGTCGGGATGTAGTATTTGATGAAGACAGAGGATTCTTTCAGTCTTCTCCTTCTGAGCAGTGTTCTGAGGATCAGCCTCACAGTGTTCCTCTTCTGGTAGGTCCACCTGATGGGAGGGATGATGCAGCATCAGTGTTTGATAATACACTACCTGAGCTCCCTCCGGAAAATAACTCTCCTCTTGTTGCCCCTATTGGTTCCTCTACTCTTCGGCCTAAATGGTGGGCTAAAACCATTGGTGATCTCCGGGATGATGAGCTCCTTGAAGGTAGAACTTCTAGACATAAGAGCAAACAACAGTCTACAGTAAATTTTGCTCTTATGGCTAACCTCCACAGTATTTTTGAACCTCAAACCTATTCAGAGGCTAAGGGTACATCTGAGTGGGAACAGGCTATGGAAGCTGAATTCCAGAGTCTTAAGAAGAATCACACGTGGACCCTTTCTGATCTTCCTGCAGGGAAAAAGCCCATCAGCTGCAAATGGGTGTATAAAGTGAAATACAAAGCTGACGGAGCCCTAGACAAGTATAAAGCTCGTCTTGTGGCTCGAGGGTTCTCACAGAAGGAAGGCATCGACAAAGAGGAGACTTTTGCTCCTACAGCCAAGATGAATACCATACGGCTTGTCCTTTCCCTAGCAGCTCAGTTCAATTGGAAAGTTCATCAGATGGATGTAAAGAGTGCTTTCCTAAATGGTGACTTATAGGAAGAAGTCTACATGACGCAGCCTCCAGGATTCAAGATTGCCGGTCAAGAACAAAAAGTTATGTAAATTAGCCAAAGCACTCTATGGATTGAAACAAGCTCCTCGGGCTTGGTACATGAAAATTGATCAGTACCTGACAAATCATAGCTTTCAGCGGAGCCCATCTGATGCCAACCTGTATATCAAGCATACTGGTGACGATATTTTGTTTGTGGTCGTCTATGTGGATGACCTTATCATTACTGGCAGCTCTGCACATTTGATCCATGGGATCAAACAAGACTTATGCAGCACCTTTGATATGATAGACTTGGGACTTCTTCATTACTGTCTAGGGGTTGAAGTCTGGCAGACTGAGAACAACATCTCTCTCTCAGTCCAAGTATGCAAAAAATCTTGTGGACAGGTTCAGAATGCAGGATTGCAAACCGGCCACGACTCCTATGGAACCAGGGCTCAAACTTTCAGCTCAGTCATCTTCCCCCCTTGTGGATGAAACGTTATTCAGGCAATTAGTGGGCAGCCTCATCTACCTTACTGCCACTAGACCTGACATCGGTTTTGCAGTGAGCTACATTTCCCGCTTCATGTCAGCTCCTAAGGCTGATCATTGGATAGCAGCAGAGCGTGTGCTACGATATGTGCGTGGCACTTCTGATTATGGAATCCTATACACTCAAATTTTCGATCCTATACTCCATGGTTACACAGATTCTGACTGGGCCGGTTCGGTTGATGACCGTAAATCTACAGCTGGGTATGTGTTTAGTCTAGGATCCGGTGTTGTCACCTGGGCTAGTAAGAAGCAGCAAGCAGTGGCTCTCTCCTCAATAGAAGCAGAGTATCGAGGAGCAGTTAAGGCATCCTGTGAGTCAGTTTGGCTTCGACGTATGCTTGCGGATATGCATGTTTCCCAGACAGGTCCTACTCCCTTGTTTTGTGATAATCAGGGAGTGCTCAAACTTGCCAAGAATCCAGTGTTTCATGAACGAACAAAGCATGTGGAAACCCATTGCCACTACATTCACCAGCTTGTTGAAGACAGATCCATTGAGTTGCGGTATGTTCCCACAACAGAGTAGCCCGCAGACATCTTCACCAAGCCTCTTGGTCCTAATAAGTTTGTAAAATTCAGAGGGTCTATTGGTGTTGTAAATAGATTGAGCATTAAGGGAGGGTATTAGAAGAATACTATTTAGTGATTAATGCTCATTCTTATTAGTTGTGCTATTTTTATCTTTTTAGCAGTTTCTTAGATGAAACTGATTGTTTCTATTTCCTCATAGAAACTTGATGTTTCTATTACTGTAAATATCTCTGTATTATTATTGAGCTTCATTTTGCTCATGAATTAAATTCATTCATTGGAAATCCATATGCGTGTTTTGCACTGTTTTATGATGAAGGTCTGAGTGAGCCGATACAACAAGTAATTATTCTAGAAAATCAAAAAAGGTCTGCTTGGTTGAGAACTACTCCACAAGAAGTAAAAGGACATACGGCATCAGGGACCTTCAAGGAAAGTAAAAGACCAAAGAGGTATTCTGGATATGTTGCATATATGACAAAGCTTACTAAAGCATAACCTTCCTCCTATGAAGATGCAGCTAAACATCAAGAGCATGAGAATGCAATGTAGGAAGAATATGAATCGAAAATGAAGAATGATGTTTGGGAGAATGCCCCTAGGCCAAGTGACAAGTCTATAGTCACTTCAAAATGGATTTACAAGATAAAGCACACTGCAGATGGGAGCACTGGTAAATACAAAGAAAGGCTTGTAGCAAGGGGCTTCTCACAGAAAGAAGGGATTGATTACGAGGAAACCTTTGCTCCCACAACTAGATATACAATAATAAGATCACTTGTTTCGTTGGTTGTTACTATGGGATGGAACATCCATCAAATGGATGTCAAGACAACTTTTCTCAATGGAACCATTAATGAGGAGGTTTACATTGAGCAGCCTCAAAGATTTGAAATAAATCTAAGAGAGACTCATGTCTGTAGGTTGAAGAAAGCTCTATATGGCTTAAAGCAAGCACTTAGAGCTTGGTATGCAAGAATGGATGCATACCTATTGAGACTAAATTTTACCAAGAGTCTTGCAGATCCTAACCTATATATCAAGGTGGTCCACGGTGAACCAGTTATCATCCTCTTGTATGTGGATGATCTACTAGTCACATGTGTAGAGCATAAGATTCGGAATGCAAGAAGCAGTGAGCAATCAAGTTCGATATGAAGGATCTTGGGATTATGCATTATTACTTGGGACTAGAAGTGTGGCAGAAGTCAAGTGAGATATATCTTGGTCAGGGTAAATATGTGATCAAGATACTTCAGAAGTTTGGCATGATGGATAGCAAGCCTATGATGACTCCTATGATTATAAATTTAAAGAAGTTGAGGAGTTCAGAGTCTAGTCCAGTGGATCCTACTTGCTACAGACAATTGATTGGGTCCTTGATGTATCTAGTAAATACGAGACCGGACATTTATTTTGCAGTGAATGTCCTCAGTGAATTTAAGATGGAGCCAGAACATGATCATTGGATTGCAACCAAGCATATCCTAAATTATTTACGTGGAACCACACATCATTGCCTCTGGTATATTGATAATGAAATCCAGCTCATGGGATATACAGATTCAGATTGGGGTGGCAATGGGACATGTTATCACTTAGAAAATTCTCAAGGTTAAAGAAAGAAATCACCGAGGTAACCACAAACCTACTTTGGAGATTAGGATCTAGCCTTCCTAATCTCAGAGAGGGCTCTCTCTTTTTTATTTAACTTTGTTTTAGTTATTTGATTTTAGGCTAGTTATGATTGTGCTTGGGTTTTGATTTTGATTTGGTGGTGGGATCACTTACTTAGATGAATGTCTATTTTCCATTGGGCTATGGAGTCAATCAGGCTTTGAAAACAGAACAGCAACAAACCATTAAGAAAATGTTACAGGGCAAGATAGGTAAGCAATATCAGATCTCAAAGGCTGGATGGTGAAATGATTTCCAATCAGGATCAAGGAGCAACTAAGGATTTCTTAAACAGGTTTACGAAGAGAAATGCAAGAGGTCAACCGGGATGGGAGAGCAATTAAGAGTTCTCAAATCCAGATATCAGAAGAAAACATATAAATGATCAATTGTGCAAAACAAAGTGTACTTAAACAAGTTCTAAGTTATATTTCCAATTTAATTCATTCAAATTTGAATAACATTTAAGTTTATGAAACACTTAGAAAAAGAACATAAACAAGATGAAATTTGTACTTCACTGAGATAGCTCAACACATGAATCCTGTAAAGAAGTTTCTTTATAACTTGTCATGTCTGTCAACTGGAAATTGGTACAATAACCCTTAGGTAGTAGATCAGTGAGCTATAACAATCTTCAGAAATCCACACCCACCTTCAATACTTCGAATTATGAAGTATTTATACAAAAATTATTACAAAATATCCTGTCAACTGAATAGGAATTATTCTAGGAGTAAAATATTTGGATGCTAAAAGGTAGTGACACCTTTCAACTGACTGAAAATTGTCCCTGTTATTTAGGTTCTGTTGGCTTCTAATCTTTGATCTTTTTCCCTTTAAGCTGCTTGGTTGTTTGGTCTTCACGCTGGATGTCATATTTACATATGACCTTTCATCTGATACACTTTATCTGCCTCCTTTGTTTAGTCTTTTATGTAAACATGTCAATATGTTGTTGCTGCTTTATCTCTGTTTTTAACACTCAATGTGAATTCTTCCACCTTATTGCTTTGTTACCTTTTCACTTTTACCTTTTACAATAAGACATAAGTAACAAGGAGTAAAATATGTCCTGGAGAGTTGCTAGTATGAATCTTTCACTGTTCACTGATGAAAATGATTTCATCTCTATTTTAACCTTTTACTATGTAAATTGTTTCCTTCTGCTCTGTTGCTGTATTGAATCTTTTGTTGATGAAAACCATCAAATATATTTTCTAAGAATCTGGAATAAACAGGTTTTTTAACTAGTATAAAAATTGTTTGTCCAGGTCTTATATGATCACCTGCAAAAATAAACCAATAGTGAATAAGAACACAGGTTTGCAAGGAGGAGATAATGGCTTCAGGGAACAAGGAAGTATGTGGAAAGAGTCAGAACTGTATTTCGAAGGTAATCGAAGGTCAAATTCGGTTACAGAGTCTTAGGGTGGTGCAGGAAGGCTTAGGCAGCTTTCTAGTGAAAAACGAGCGAAAATGAACGTCTTTGGCTTTTAAACGGGTAACAGTTAACTCTTGGGCGCAGCAATTATAAGTGAACAGTGAGCAGTTTCGGCTTTTGGCGGGGAGGCGATATTAAGGTTCATTGCACCGCTTTTGGCAGTCAGGTGGTTTTTTCATGAAAGCATGCGAGTTAACCCAAAGCTACCACGTAACCAAAAGGGGCCCGAACAAAACCACAAATCTCACGTGCTCTCGGACTTTTAACGGGCAGACGATGGGAGCACGCAATATGGATGTGGGTCGTTGAATTTTGAAATGGGTGATCGGAGGGTTGTTGCACAATCGAGATGCACGGAGGGAAATCGGGCGGAGATTAGCGGGGCCTGGGGGTTAATTACAACTGATTTGTAATTAAATTATGAATAAGGCAAGGTTAAATATAAGTGGGTTAATGGAGTGGGACCGGGGTTGGGATATATATTAATATAGTTTAATGCGGGTTTTATATGGGTTATGGCCCATGGGATATATATGTAGGAATTATTTTAATACGGGATATATGTACAAAGGGAATTAAATAATTAAAGTTAAATGTTAATATTAGTATATGCGCGGGATTGTAAAAAATACACTAAGTTTCTAAATATCGGGGCGGAGAAACAAAACTTAGAATAAAGGGGTTTTATGGGTTTTTTAGGCGAAATATGGAAAATATGGTATGGCGGAGTTAATTTAAATAAACTTAGGACAAGGGGAGTTTTAGTGGGTTTACAAGGGAAAAAGGAAATTAATAAGGGGGGGATGATTTTAAAGGGAAATGTCTAGAGAAAAAGATTGAAATTAATGAAACAAGGTTAAAATGAGGGGAAAATGTATTTTTTCAAGAGGAATGGGTTTCATACTAGGGAAAAGGGGTTTTGGGTAGGAAAATGACCTTTGAAGGGTAATTTGCTAGGGAAATGTGTGAAACCAAGGGGCAAGGGTTAAAATGAAGGGAAAGAATATCTTCATAAGACATAATGAGATAATGGGGAAATTAGTAAGTATGTAGTGGGGGGTAATGAAATGAGGGTAAATTAACCAAATCAACTTGTGAACATCCTTTCACTTTCATAACTGCTCCTGCACACTGAAACATAGGATTGAGCATGATAAATGTGCTTATGCTTTAACAACTTTGTACTTATGCAACCTTTCTTGTACCTACCCTTTACTTACCCTAACTTTTTTTCTTCACTTTATTGGGTGCATTTAGGCTAGCAAACCCTTTCTTTCCTTTTCTTTTGTCAAACAAACTATCTAATTCTAACTTTATATCTTCAAATGGCTCTAAGCTTATGAGCACATTTTATTTCTCTACCTAACTACTGATCTGCCAAGATCAAACAGTTTGGCTAGATCCTTATTCTCTATCTAAAAACACGAAATTTAAAGCATGAACTAGTCAAGATTAAACTATTTGACTATCATGGGTTGTGGCATTTATGACAAGCTGCACACAACCATTATTTTGCATAGTAAAGTAAAAAGTAGTGGCACTTGGGCTTGCACACTTTCATGATCTGTTTTTGTTTAGGGTTCATATTTTTTGGCTGTTTTGATCTCTTCTTATTCTTTTTGTCCTTTGATATTTCTTTTAGGATATACCCTCTTTACATTTTTTAATCTTTAATATGGAAAACATTTGCAGAAAAGCGAAAGTATGTACAATATTACAAGACTTAACATAGTCAATTCAAAATTATGATCCCTATTGTTATAGGAACCTAACAGGACAGACGGAAGAAGCACAACAGGTGGATGCTTCAGCCTAGGGTCTTTTATGGTCTCATGGATGAGCAGAAAGTAGGATACAGTTGCTTTGAAGAGAGATGAATATGCTTTGTATTTCGATTTGTGTTTTCTGAAGAGCCCAGCCAAATTAGCTCCGAGCTTATCATAAGATTCTAGTGGTGATATACGAAAGGTTTTGAGTTAAGCCCCTCATTTAAAATTTAAAATTTAAAAAAAAAAAAAAAAATTGTGTGGGAAATTGATAGATCTGCCTATTGAGAGCCTTAGATTATCAGATCTGGGAGCAGAGTTGGACTCATACTCCTCAGATCTGATAGATCTAACATTCTTGTGCATAGATATGTAAATTTTTTGGTTTTTTAACTTGAGTTTCTGCGGTTTTATTTATTTATTTTTGTATATCTGGGTTCTGAGTGTTTTTGTTTTCAGGTACAGGTTGCAGATCTAAAAGAGAAGTTTGATTTGAACCCAGATCTAGGCCCTGGAGGGTAATATCTGGCCTCAAAATCATTTTTTGCAAGGATATTATCCAACTTTTTGCAGTCCAAAGGTTTTAAAATTTTAAAATGGAAATTTTACAAGGGTTTCACTGCCAAATCTGAAGCATAAAAAATGTATTGATGTAATATTCGTTTTTCTAAGTTTATTTTGGGTTTTTAAAGCTACCATGGGTGGCCTGGAACTGTTGTCTGTTTTTTTTCTTGCTATAAAAAAATTTCGAACTTTTTTTGTGAGAGAATCCTTCTGCAGCTCCGTGTCTTTGCTGCATTCTCTCCATTATTGCTTGGGATTTTCCAACTCTCTCCTCCATTGTTGCCTCATCTCAAACGTTGCCACCTTCTACCTTCTTCCATGCTCTTCCTCTCTCAACTCCCTCAAACATTGCCCGTCCACAGCCCTCTTCTCCATCTGTCACTGCATTAAACCCTCGCAGCTCACAAACCTACGTAATCCCCTCTCCTCCATCGAGCTGCAAAAACCCCCACGTCCATTCCTCATCCCTACGTCCACGCTGCCTGAGTGCTTCTAGCGCAATCGAGCAGACCTATAGTCTCCCTCCTCGAGCTCCTTGATGTTGTCGTCGTGATTCCCAACTCTACCGTCGAGTCTCCTCCTTTACCGCTACTCCATTCCCGGCCTTTCTGCGTGAGTCCCTTTTCGCTGCCATCCGCAGCTCATCCTCTCGTTGTATATCCATTGAACCTCCATATCTCGTTGCCCCATTCTCGTTGTCCGTCAAGAATCCGACAAACATTTCAAAAGCACTTTGATTTCTTTTTATTTTTTGTTTTATCTTAGCTTTTAGGGTTTTAATTAGTCTTTCTTTTCTTAGATAAAAAAATCTGATTTCATTCTAACTTTGGTTTGGTTAAATCCATTCTAATTTAAAATTCGATTTTTTTGTTTTGGGTGATGGTTTTTCGATTTCTTTTTTTATTTTAGTTTTTACATTTTATCATTTTTTATTTCAATTTATGGTTTTGATTTTTATTTTTTTTCATTTGAAAAACATTAAAAATAAATAAAATTGAAAATCATAAAAAAATTCTAAAATTTTAAAAATTAAAAATTCTAAATTTTTATTTTGGTGACTTTGGATTGAGAAATGAAATAAATTTAAAATATATATATATTTGCGCTTTCATATTAAATATGTTAATGTGGCCTATAGCCCATTAAAATTTAAAGTTTTTAACCCTTTTATTCGTTCTACTTCCATTACATTAAAAAAATTTGATTTTTTCATTTACCACATTCAACTAATTACCTAAGGAATAATTAAATTGCTAAACTAAAGTTCCTTAGTGTCTTTGGTGTTAAGTGCAAAATCTTAATTTTTGTGATTTCTCTAATGTCAGGTGCGATAAATATTTTAACAAATTATATTGATTGTTGGAGAAAGATAAATTTTGTTGGATTATCCTGCATGCTAAAGGTTTGAGCATTTCAGATTTAATTTTTCATGATCGTCGTTTTGCCACATTTATAAATTTGCTTTGGATAACATGTCTTTTATTTAGTCTATGGTTAATTCAAATTAAAGGCACTAGTATATAATCAATTTTATCTTATGGTTGTGTCTTATTTTAATCTATCTATCTCAATTGACCAAGACTTGTTCTAAGTTCATCAAGTTGTTCATCCTTAAAATCTCCTAGACCATGTGTTCCACAGACTATCCTCATCCATTCACCTTAGGAACTACCCCCCTTGACTTGTCTAAGAGAGAGTCTAAACTGAGTGAGTAAGAATTAGAGTGACAACCTTTACTCTGAGCGTTGTCGCAATGCCTAGACACTTTGTGCGACAACGCCGGTGTTTCATGGAAATAAAAAGCATGTAAACAACAAGTATCACTATATTCGAGAGCTAATGCAAAATTGTGTGTTGCAACTACAGTATATCTCCACTGATGAGCAAGTAACTGACATATTGAAAAAGTCACTTCCGAACAAGAAGCTTGTGTACTTGAGAGACAAGCTTGGTCTAGTTGATGTATCCTCCCTAATTGAGAGGGAGAGATAGACACTGCATTCTTGTCTCTCAAGTACACAAGCTTCTTGTTCGGAGGAAAGAGATAAAGGAAGTCAAGCGAAGGTAACTTAGGGTATCTCACTAGCCCTAAGTCTCAAGGAAAGGCAAGCAAAGGGGAGAGGATTTCATACATAGAAGATCGAAGTCTTCAAGACGAGCAGCAGCAGTTGCCAGGAAACAAAATTTTGAATCTGTAGTAGGAAGTCGAAGTTCTTGCAGTAAGAGGCCCAGTTGATCTTAATCTTGGAGGGTATTTTTCTGAGTCACTAGGTCATGGTATTCGTCAATTGAAGGATCTATAAGAAGAGAAGAGATTTAAGGGTTTTCCCCTCAAGAGAAGGGGTTTTGGCCCTAGCTTGCAACCTATTTATTGTGTCACTATTCTTATTGTTTTGGTAGTTGTTTGATGTATCTCACACTATAATAATAAGGAACAAAGCTAATATGGTAAAAGGTAACACAAACAGTTATCAAGTTAAAGAGTGTTGTCGCACAGAATGTCTAGGCACCACGACAACGGCTCACATCAAGTGTTGTCACCCTGATCCCCAATCTCTCCGTTTAAGCTATCTCCCAACAACGGGCTAAGGGGGGTAGACCCTATGGAAATGAAATGAAGGATAACTAGTTGTGCACCAACCAGTTCGGGAGACACAGTCAAGCGACCAAGTACTTGATTTAGATTTAGCAAGACTTATAAGATTCAATTACATCTAGACAATTGATACCAATGCCTTATGAAGTCAACTATCTTGTTAGGAAATTTAGGACCAAGTAATTGATGAGCAACTGTTGCTTGGATGAATAACTATCTTATATGAAATGCAGATCCTAAAACTAATGTTGGATGCAGGAATCTTGGTTAATTTTAGTTTAATGCCTATTCTAAGTTTAAACCCTTCAATCCTTTCTATATCGTGCTTGATTTCATAATAAGTGGCAGAGAGAAGATAAGGTAAAGCACACTAAGGTGTGATTAACGATACCTTTCCTAAAAATCTAACATACTCGATGTCTCTAGCACTACAGAGAGTTATGGCTCTGACGACTGTAATGTCACCGTATTAAGTACTATTAAAAGCAAGTTTCTCAAGCAAAGATGGATGGGTACCTATCTTTCTATCGACCAGGCTTATGCTTGGAAGTAAATTTTAATTACGCAAAGATAACTTACTATGCAAGTGCACGAGATGATTAGAAGATGGAGTGAGATGAAGCTAGATCAAGGATTGAAAATGCTTATGTCACGATTTATTTCTGAATTAGATGCCAAAGCCTTTAATCGCCAAAATAAATATTCACCTCACTAGACAATGACTGAAAGATAAACTTCTCAGCAATATGCTTAAAATATCACAAAATAATGCCCAATTAAATCACAATTTATTTGAATTCTTTGCAATGTAAGTATAGCTCAAAGAGGACAAAAACTTCTTCAAATTTCTTTAATATCACCCTCAAAATAATGCCAATTATATAGATGCTCAAAATACTCAATTTATGAAACAAAAAATATGCAATTTTCCACAAGTCCACGATAGAGTATTCAATAATTACTTGAAAAAAATTCACAAAATTAAATATGCAAGAAATATCCAATAATTTCAAGTAAAAGATCCACACTCAAAGTGATTAAAGATATTTAAAATCTAATGCCAATGATGATGAAACTTCATGCAAAAGACTTGAGCACTTAAATTTCGAAAATTAATTACCATGAAATTCAAATGTTAAACACTTCAAGCAACTCCGAAATTAAAATGATTTTCTCAAGTAACCCAAACCAAGAAAAATGCCTCTTATAGTCAAACCTTAGAGATATTAAAAAATTAAAATGCGCCTTGACTATAGAAGAAATTTATTTTTTTTTTTTTTTTTTTTTTTACCCCTCGAAAATATTTCAAAGATTTAAAGCCCCCAAAATTTTTATCACAAAACTAAAATAACTTGAAATTTTATGTCACACTTCAATGTGACAAAGTTTATAGAGGAAATTAAAAAAAAAAAAAATTGAAGGGGCAAATCAAAAAAGGTTAATTATGTCCACATGGGGTAGCTCAAGCGGCAATGGCCGTGGAAATGAAGTCTCACCGAACCGGAAGTCTTGGGTTCAAATCTTGGGCTACCCTTCCCCGTTGAGAGGTACTTAATGGACATGTAAATCGGAGAGTCCCGCCCCAGCCTACAAAAAAAAAAAAAAAGTTAATTAAAATTTTTGTAATGGGCCAAAGGCCACATAAAA
The DNA here is from genome assembly GCA_000404065.3 of Pinus taeda. Lineage (NCBI taxonomy): Eukaryota > Viridiplantae > Streptophyta > Pinopsida > Pinales > Pinaceae > Pinus > Pinus taeda. The sequence goes on along the minus strand of APFE031700226.1, from coordinate 40,358 downwards.
ATTTAATTTGAAATAAAAAAAGAAATGCGTGAAGGCAACCCTTTTTTATTTTTTAGTTTTAATTTTTTAAGAGGTAAAAGGCATGGTTAAAAAAATTTAAAATGAAAACTTGAATGTCGACTTAGGCCAGCGAAAGAGAAAAGGATGTGAGGAGTAGGGTTTTGAAAGAGATGATGGCGGAAGAGAGTTTGCAGGTGGGAGCAGCGAGGGAAAAGTTTGATGCAGCAGTCAGCAAAGGAGCGGAACTCGAGCAACGAGGAAGGGTTTGCATGCAGGTTTGAGGGGCTAGGAGAAAGCACGACGCAAGAGAGAAGGGATTCACGTGAAGAAGGGAATGAAGAAAGGGACACACAGAGAAGAATGTTGGAGAAGGAGATGGAAGAAAATGCAGGTTCGAGGGGCTAAGAGAAAGCACGCCGCAAGAGAGAAGGGATTCGCGTGGAGAAGGGAATGAAGAAAGGGACACGCAGGGACGAACGCTGGATAAGGAGCTGGAAGGAAACACAGGCAAAGGGAGAAAAGCAACGTGACAGGAGAAGGGACGAGCTAGGGCCGTGGCAAGGAAAGTTCGGGGAACAAGAGACTGTGATGAGGAAGAAACGCTGAGAAATGGAGCGAAAAACACAAAGGAAAAAGATCATAAAAATGAGGGTTATGCAAGAAGAAAAGATGCAGCAAGAGAGTCAAGGAGCATGACAGCAAGCAGCGAGGAGGGAGAACACGGGTCAAAGGGAAGAAAGGGAAAAACGCAGAGATGAAGGAAGGGGCTGAGAGCAGGGTTGCTGCAACAATATAGACAGTGGAGGAATTGAGGGCTATCTCTGGCCCGGAAAGTAAAAAAATTAACCTCAAAAAATCTCCACCCGACAATAAAATTTTCCTCCATACTAATGTATTTTTCTTTAAAATTTATCTCAGAAATTTGTGAAAAACCCTAGATCTGAAGTTTTTGCAGAAGAAGGACGAAGCAGGAGTGACGAGGGAGCATCTAGGGTTTGAGGATTTCGGAAGAATTTTCCCCATGGATGGGCGCAGAGGAGGGAGCTCCTCTCCCTCCTACAAGGAGGCGGTGGCCAACAAGTACAGGAAACCTCCGGAGAGAGGCAGAGGTAATGCTGAAGAAAGTAGGAGAAACAGGGAAGAGGAAACAGACGGTTCCATTTCGAAGAAGAATGATAGTACAAAAGACAAGGAGGAAAATGACAAAAAACATAAGGGACCGTGCAAACCCAAGGCTGAAATCACTCCTAGAGTAGTATTAAATAACCCAGAGTTGCAGGCGCACAGGGAACACATGCAGACTTATGCAATCATATGCAAATTCATGGGGCTATGGCCAACTGAAAAAGCGTTACAAACCTGGATCAGATACCACTGGAAACCTAAAGGAAGCATTGACCTTCATCTAGGGTCCAGGGGTTTCTTCACTGTAGTGTTCACCAACATTGAGGATAAAGACAGAGTATTTGAAGATGGGCCCTACTTCTATGCAGCAGCAGGACTCTAAATGAGGCCATGGAGGATGAATTTCGTTCCGGAGAGGGAAACTTTTACTTCAATCCCTGTATGGGTAAGACTCTATTCTCTACCTCTTGATTATTGGCAAACAGAGTCGCTAGCAGCCATAGGCAATAAATTAGGAAGGTTTGTCGAAGCTGCTGAAGCCACAAGGAGGGGAAAGTATACCTCCTTTGCTAGGATCTGTGTGGAGATGGATCTATCTGGAGCTCTTCCAGATGAAGTTATCTTAGAGGTTTTTGACGAGGAATGGGTGCAGACAGTAGACTACGAGCATATTCCATTTAGATGTCGTAGATGCCATGAACACGGGCACCTTCTAAGAGACTACCCTCTCACTAAAGCAGAAATCAAAGAAAATACGCACACAGCGAAAGACACAGACAGTTTTCACAAAGTGGTTCATAAAGGAAAAAGTGGCAAAAAAGGGCCAAAGCAAAACCAAGCGGGAGGGCAAAAGGTTAGTCAAAATTAGTTCCAAATTCTTGAAGAGAATGAAGAGATAGCAGCAGAAGATCAAGTAATGAAGGAAGGTTATGAGAAGGGGGATAAGGAAGAAAATAATGACTATACACAAGAAAATGAAAGACAGAAAGGAAACATGACGAGTGATTCAGAACTGGAAATGGATCAGGAAATGAACCAGAGTGAGATGGAAACAGAAGACAATGAGCTACAGGAGATTCTTGACAGAGAAAACCTAGATCTAGAAGGGTTCTTGAATCAGGGAACTACGAGCGGGGTAGAATCACTACCACAAGAAGAGATCAATAGAATACAGCAGTTATTCCTATGGAAAACATAGGCCAAGGGTTTGGAGGAAGTAAACAACACTGAAAGACAGAGCAATGAAGGAGGGAAAGCAGTAAAAATGACTCCAGGGTTAGCACCAAGAAATCCCGGAAAAAAGAGGCAGGAAAAAGCAGAACGAACTCATGATGGAATGTGGCAAGCTCATGGTAGACTCAGGTAAGATGAAAGATCTAACCAGTTACTCCTTCACCAATTGTTAATTATGAAGTTCACAACTTGGAATATTAGAGGTCTTGGCAGCGAGAGAAAACAGAGAATGCTGAATAACAGAATGCAGCAAGCAGCCCCGGATATAATTTTTGTCCAAGAAACGAAATGCTCTATTCAAAAGTTAAGACAAATCCATAGTAAATGGCTCAACAGATTTGAGTTTCTAGAAGTTAAAGCTAAAAACACAGCAGGGGGTATCCTCACTCTCTAGAATCCCCAAAAAATTGGTATAATTGATGCGGAGGCATCAAGGAACTATTTATCAGTGGTCATATAGCCTGTAGGAGACAGGGAAACTTATTTAGTCACGAATGTTTATGGCCCCCAAAGGTTAGATGACAAAATCCGGTTTATAGACTCCTTGGTGGATCTCCGGACCAGACATGTAGGGTTACCTTGGGTCATAGGAGGAGACTTCAATATGATCAGATCGCTCTCGGAGAAAAAAGGAGGTACAAGAGCTTTAAATAAAGATTCCTCAACCTTCCAAATCTTTTCAGAAAGCATGAAGTAAGACAAACAATGGTCCTTGCACATGGAATAATAAAAGAGGAGGGGACTCCCAGGTAGCCTCCAAGTTAGATAGATTCATGATCTTTGAAGAACTCATGCTTTTAGACAAAGAAATAATGGCAGAAATTCTACCTTATGGAGGCTCAGATCACTGGTCGGTTCAATGGAGATCAAAGGCATGGGCACCCAAAGGAACCGACCTTTTAGATTTGAAAATATCTGGCTTTCACATCCAGATTTTAACAGCAACAATGAAAAATGGTGGGCAGAAGATTTGCAGATTCAAGGATCATCAATGTTCCTACTTCACAAAAGATTAAAGCACATTAAAATGAAACTAAAAGACTGGAACAAGAATGAATTTGGAAATATTTTTGCACGTAAGAAATCGGTTGAAAACAAAATTCTGGAGCTCAACCAAGCTTTGATCAAGGATGGATATGATAAGATCAAAAATGATCAAGTAGAGAAACATCATCTAGAATAGGAAAAGTTGGGTAAACAAGAAGAAATTTTTTGGAAACAAAAATCAAGAGTTCAATGGCTAAAGGAAGGAGAGCGTAACACTAAATTTTTCCACTGTTCCACCATTGCTAACAGGACTCACAACAGAATATCTTCGATCAAGGACAAGGACGGGCAAATTTACCAATCCCATGAGGATTTAGAAGCTGTGTTGGTGAGACACTTCAGAGGTATTGCTCAGGAAAACATCTTAGTAAGGGAACCTTTCATCAAGGACTTCACTAAACATATCTCTAAGTTGGTATCCAAAGAGGATAATTGTAATTTAAACAGACCAGTATCTGAAAAGGAGGTCAGTGAGGTACTCAAGGAAATGCAAAATGGCAAAGCTCCAAGTCCGGATGGATTCAATGTGGATTTCTTCAAAGTTTGTTGGAATATTGTCAAAGAGGATATTGTAAGGGTTGTGGAAGATTCCAGGCTGAGTAGAACTATTTTGAAAGCTCTCAACACCTCCTTCATCGCCCTAATTCCAAAACAGGATAATGCACAAACGCCAGAGAGGTACAAACCCATAGCCTTATGCAATGTAGTCTACAAGATAATTTCCAAGGTAGTGGCCAACAGACTCACACCTTTGCTGCCTATGGTTGTCTCGAGGGAACAATCTGGGTACGTGGAAGGCAGACAAATCCTAGATAACATCATTCAAGCTCATGAAGTGGTTCACTCGCTAACTAGTAAAAGGAAAGCGGGTATGATAATGCAACTGGACATAGCCAAAGCTTATGATAAAGTAAACTGGACATATATCAAGAAGGTGCTCAACGCATTTGGTTTTGATCATAACTGGATCAGATGGGTCATGGCCCTGGTGACTTCGTCCAGCTTCTCAATTTTAGTTAATGGCTCTCCCTCTGAAATTTTTCTTCCTTCTAGAGGACTCAGACAGGGTGATCCGCTCTCTCCTTTTCTTTTAATCCTCATGATGGAAGGGTTGGGGCGGTCCATTCAGCGTGCCAAGGTGACGAACAAAATTCAAGGACTCCAACTATTGGAGAATGGTCAAGTTCTGACCCATCAACAGTTTGTAGATGATACCATGTTACAGGGAACCCCCACAGTCAAGGAAGCGCTTGCTTACAAACAAATATTGAATGACTTTGCAATGGCAACAGGTATGGAGGTCAATCTTTCCAAATCAAAAAAAAAAAATCTTTAACACCCACATTGCCATTCAGAGGAATGTCTCCAGAATCCTTGGCTTTCAAAGAGAATCCCTCCCTTCTAGGTATTTCGGAGTTCCTCTGACAGCCAAACCTTTGCACAAGAGCATTTGGGAACCATTAATCATCAAGATGCAAGATAAGGTCAGAAAATGGACAATCAAATCTTTAAATCTAGCTAGTAGACTAGTCCTAACAAAGGTTGTGCTCCAAGCTATCCCAATCTTTATGCTATAAGCTCTCCCAGTTCCAAAAGGAATCTTACAGCAATTTAGAAATATACAAAGAGATTTTCTTTGGGGCAAGGAGGAAACCAAAAAAAAATGGGTTTTAGTGTCATGGGAAAAAATCTGCAAACCTAAGAACCAAGGAGGCCTAGGATTGGATGATCCAGAGATTCTCAATAAGGTTCTTGGGGCCAAGCTTTGGTGACGATGGGTTAGGGATCCTAAGGCTCAATGGGCAAGCACCTGGAAGGAAAAATATGCCAGCTCCTGGCATTTTTCTGAGCTAATAAGAATCACTGGAAATATAAAGGGCTCTCCCATATGGAACAAGGCCTGGGAGAATAGAGGGGTGGTTCAAAAAAACAATTTCTGGTAAATCAGAGATGGAGATCTTGCACTATTCTAGGAGGACAAATGGCAACAAGAACCAACACTCTTGAAAGAGGAATTTATCGGCCTCAAGTAAGAGATAGACAACCAAGGTTTAGTAAAAGTTAAGGACTTTTGGGATCATGCTCGCAATACAGGAAAATGGAGAACATGGAAGAAAATAGATGGCAAAGAAGGCAGTACTCTCAACAGGAGAGCAGAGAACCTAAAGTGGATGTTGGATAAGAGGATGATTCTTGTCACTGAAGGACAGGATCAACTAAGATGGGGTAACAACAAAGAGGGCTACTTCAACATTAAGGAAGCAAAAGGTATTCTCCTTAGGCTAGAGTCCCAAGCTCCAGTTAGAATTTCGCAAAAGCTATGGAGGAGCAAAAGTTGGATGAAAATCAAACTCTTTATGTGGCTGGTTCACCATAGGAAAATCCTAACCTAGGACAATAATAGAAAGAGGGGTATGTTGGGACCCTCCAGATGCCAACTCTGTGAAGCACAAGAGGAGACAATGGAACATCTTCTCAACAGTTGCATTCTCACCTCAGGGTTATGGGATTTTTTTGCCACCCTCTTCAAGCAGTCTGATAGAGACAAAGATAGTATAACCAACACCCTAAATAATTGGAGGAATAATGTTTCGGATAATGAAGTTCTTAACTCTGCCTAGGCTCTCTTGCCAAATTTCATAATATGGAACGTGTGGAAAGAAAGAAACAAAAGAATTTTCAAAGAAGAGAAGAATTCCTCTCTTTGCCTGTTGGAGCAGATCTTGAGACAGTTAAAAGAGACAGTAAGCACAACAGTTAGGGATCTCCCCAAAAAACCTCCTCAAAAATAGAGTGGGAATTCTCAAACAGTTAGACATGCAGGGGCTCATTCCACAAGGTCTGGATAGGAAAATAAGCATGAAGGAAAAGGTTAAAGAATTCTGGAACCCCCCCCCACCCCGGAAAGCTTTTTGAAATATAACATCGATGGGGCATCAAAAGATAACCCGAGAATAGCGGGCTTTGGAGGAGTTCTTCGAGATGAAAATGGAAGCATCATCTCCCTTTTCCATTGTCATTTAGGAAAAGCCACCAACAACATGGCGGAACTTATGGCATTGGAGCAATGCTTAGAACTTCTGAAACAGGAAAACTACCAAAATGTGATAATAGAAGCTGACTCAGAGTTAGTCATCAACGCAGCCAAGAAAATTAGCCATGGAACAGGGCCGGAAAAAGTTACAAAACACTGGAGGTTAATAAGGGTGCTCCATAAAATTCAAGATCATCTTCAGGGACTACGCACACTCAGATTCATCTATGTCCGTAGAAAGGCCAACAAATTGGCGAACATTCTAGCCAACCAAGGTGTCACCTGCAAGGATAGCAAAATTTCGTTGGGTTGGCTTGCAATGCCATAGAACGGCCTAAAAGAACTTTGCCATAACAAGGCGGAAGAGTATAAGAGAGTGTATCAGAACAAAACTAAGGAAAACAATGCGCAAAGAGCAGATTGATGCCAAACTCACATTTTTGGTCAGACAGGTCTACGGTAGTTAGCTCGCCAGGGGCAGCCTCAGCAACTAAGGCTACCACAACAGCGAAAATACCCGGAGGCGGGAGTTGGGTTCTCACAGTTAGGGGAAAGGATGTGAAGAATATCCGGTGGCCCTGTTTGGGCGACATCATTTCACATTTTTTCCAGCGTTGGGAGTCAAAACCACTTCTCGGGTGGTTTTGGTGCGATCGCATTGCATTCAAGCCGAAGGCGGTTTCGAATTAGGGGCAACGACACCAAAGATAACCACAAACCACTTTTGCAGATCAAGACCTAGCCTTCTTGATGCTCAGAGAGGGCTCTCTCTTTAAAATTTAACTTTGTTTTAGTTAAGATGTTTTTAGGCTAGTTATGAATGTTCAAGAGGTTTTTGATTTGTATTTGAGATTGGGTGGTGGGATCACTTAGACAGATGGATAGAATGATGCCTTTTAAACCATTGGGCTATGGAGTCAAACAATAAGAAAGAAAAACTGGATTAACTCACTAAAGGGAATGTTCCAAGGGCAAGAAAGCAGAGTGTTTTTCAGATCTTTAAGACAGAGGGCTGAAAGGGTTTCACTCGGGGTGAGAGAGCAATTAAGGGTTCTCAGACCCGAATAATGAATGAGGAATGAAGGGATAATCAAGATCAAAGGGAAATTAAGAATCCTTCAACCTGGATATTCATGAAATCAATCTAAAGTAAAGAGCAATTAAGAATTGCTTGACTTAGATATCAGCAGAAAACATTTAAATGTATAATTGTTAAGACAGAGTGCAATTAAACAAATTCTGAAGTATTATTCCAGTTATAACATTTAGATTTAAAAACGCATTAAAGATTACGAATAACTTGAGAAAAATAACAATAACACAAAAGAATACTTCTTTGAAGTTCACTCAACACATGAATCCTTGGAAATATTTGATCTTTATTCATCAATCCAGCTTGTTGGCTCAGCAAATGATACAATAACCCTTTGGGTCTTCTGATCAAAAAGTCTATAGAAATATGTAGTAGAATCCCCCCAAAATACTTCAAATGAAAGTATTTATACAAATTCTAAACTGAAATATCTTGAAAAAATATCAAGATTGGTTTTACAAATATCTCAAACTGTTTTACATTAATAGAACTTAAATAAAGGACACTCAAAACTAATGAATCTATTTGGCACTATATTTATGGGTTGGTGGTGACAAAGAAGAGAAATTCGAATTTGATAGCAACTCTTAATTGATGATGAGGCTTCCAAGTCACTAACTACCTCCTTCCTTATGCATTCTGCCCCGGAAATTCTGCAAACTTAGGGTCCAGTGATACCTTTGTATATCTCAATCCGAAATATATATGTAAAAAGTGAAAGAGGTTATTGTAGATAAGTATGTTATTGAAATAAATCTCTCTCCCTTTCCCAAAATTCATCTCCAACTGTTCACAATATTCTCTGCAAAAATATGTCAAAAACATGACTTTGCACAGTCTGAAAAATAGGTTGTGAAGATATGCATTTATCCCCCTTTTTATAATACCTGTGTAAGCAGTGAGATAGGTTTCTGTAGATTGGCCTCTTAGGAACACAAACCTCCTCCAGTTTCTCAAAATGCATCTTGGATTGACCACAATAGTTTCTGCACAATTATGACTTAAACAAGAAATTTCTGGAAAATGTACCATTTATGTTCTGATTTCATCTTTTAACCTTAATTTTCTTTTAACTGTTTTTACCTTTACTTTAGATAAACTTTGTTGTTGTTGGTGAAAGTGTTTTCATCTCTGTTTAACCCTTACTGCCTCCATGTTTACTTTTACTGTTTACCTTGACTTCTCTGTTTTTTCATCTATCTTCACTTTCATTTTTCAATCTAATACTCTTTCATCTAATACACTTTTACTTTGATAACCTGTCAATATCCTTTACTGTGCTTTTACTTTTACTATACGTTTTAACTTTTTACTACATATTTCAACAGTAAATTATTTAGTTTTTTATATGTATCAGCATATGGTAATGGATATTGATCAACTTTCTGTATGTTTGATCTGTTTGTCTTTTCACTGTATGCTCTGTCTGATTCCTTTGTTTTAACAGTCAATGTCTCTATGTGAATGATTTCTCTCTGTTTTGTGTATAACTGTTTTCTTCTTCTGAATAAAGGTTTTTAAATACATTTCCTTTCGAGTCTTGGAGTAAACAAGTTTTGTGACTAGTATCAAAATTGTTTATCCAAGCTCTGGTCTTCTGCTAATTACCTGCAAAATACAACAATTTGTTAATCAAACACAGGTCTACGAGGAGGTGATTGGAGACTGTACTAAAACTGGAAAGAATTGTGGACAAAGTTCGGGAGGGAATCCATGGTAAAATCATGTCTCAGAGGCTCAGGGTCGCGTCGGAAGGGTTTGATAGGTTTCGTTGTGTAACTGGGTAAAAGGCATGAAAATGAGGGTTTTCGGGGTTTTAACAGGTAATGGGTAAATTGGCGCGGAATTTTATATTATGAACAATGAGTGGTTTCGAGTTTAGCGGGGAGGCAGTATCGGAGGCCATCGCACCGCTTTATCGAGGAGGCGGTATTTTGGCAAAGTCACCCAATCTACCTTAACGGTTAACACGTAGGAGATGGGGGCTCGGTCAATACCACTTTGTCGAGCGGGTAAAGGTCGGATATTGAGTGAACCTGATATGGTTGTGAACCGTTGGATTCGAGTGCCGACGATTGGACGACAGTCAGGTGACAGATTAGCACGAATGAAATGGGCAAAGGTTTTTGGGAGGGCCCGGGGCTTTAATTAATGGTGGTTTGTGATTATTTTGGAGTTAAACACGGGATTAAATGATCAAACGGGGTTAATGAAGGGATTATCTTAACTTTACGGAGAATTGGTGAGTTAAGAGGGTTTTGTCAAGGGGATAGGGTAAAAATATAGTTTATAGTTAAACTAAGGGTAGAAGTAATATATATGGGGATTTATTTATATAAGAGGAAAAAGGGTATATCGAGAGCTATATTATTAAGTTATAAATTAATATGAACTGAAATGAGCGGAATGAAAATAATACAAAGTATAATGTAATATTTGCACTTTTCCTTTACATACACTTATACTTAGGATAAAATATTTCTGTGGGTATTTTGAGTGAAATGGAATTTAAAATGGGATTTTTTTACTTTTCATAGGCAAATGGAGTTTAACCTTAGGAAAAGGGGTTTTATTAGGATAATGAAGGGAAATGACTTTTATGAAGGGAATTCTAACACTTGATGTCCATAAGTCATTAAGACGAGGGTCTGGTCCCACCAAAAGTCAGAGAAATGCTCTGAGCCTTTATGACTTGAAGGATTTTTAGTTCCAGAACATACTTGTGAATGGGGAAATTAGTAAGTACAGGGATGAAATGAATGAGGGGAAGTCAATTAAATCAACTGGTAAACCTCTATTTTTGCTTTCTTAATTGCTCATGCACACTGAAACATATGATTAAGCATGATAAATGTGCTTTTGTCCAATCAACTTTATACTTCAGCAACCTTTCTTCTACTTACCCATTACTTACCGTAACATTTTTCTTCACTTATTTGGATGCATTTAAGCTAGCAAACCCTTTTCCTTCCTTTTCTTTTGTAAAACAAACTATCTACTTCTAACCTTATATCTTCCAAGGGCTCAGATTAAATTGATGAGCTCCTTTTATTTTCTCTACCTATCTAATGATCTACCAAGATTAAGTTGTTTGGTCAGATTTTCTTCTCTAACTATAAACATAAAATTCAAAGCATGAATAGTCAAAATTACGCAGTTTGACTACCATGGGTTGTGGCATGTATGATAAGCTGCACACAACCATTATTTGCAGAAGAAGTAAAATAGTAGTGGCATTTAGACTTGCACACTTTCATGATCTGTTTTTGTGTTTGGGGTTCATATATTTTCATTTTTTGATGTTTTCTTATTCTTTTTGTCCTTTAATATTCTTTTAGGACACACCCTCTTTACATTTTTTAATTTTTAATATGGAAAACATTTGCAGAAAGCAAAGGTATGTACAATATTACAAGGCTTAACCTTAACCAATTCAAAATTATGAATCCTATCACTATAGGACTCTAACAGTGGCTCCACATGGGGATGGCATTTCCTGGCGAAATGTCAAGAACTTTAATATCAGTAGCCTTTGAATTGTGACTGAAGTTACATTGTAAATTGTTCTTCTGTGATTTCTGCCTTATTGTATAATCTCTGTGAATGAAAATCTTGAACTGAAATCATAGCCTTTTCTACAAACTGAAATCTGACACATGTTGTACTAAAATCTGATCTGAAATAAACTTGCTGCTGAAAATCTGAATTTATTCAAAATGAAATCCTACCTACTTACTCTAATCCGTTGTCTAACTGTTGGTTAGGTAAAATGAAACAGCCAATGCAACTATTCAAGCATCATATATATTGGTGAATTTCGCTGCTTGTGCTTGTTTGTAATTAAAACTGAGATTCTAAAGCCAATTATAACCTTGTCAACAAATGAGAAGATCAGGAAATACTTGATTTCCTTTGTTGACTCTAGAAACTGTATAAAAGGATCTTCCAAAATATATACACTAATGTTTAACTGATCTACGCAATTGTACAATTTTTCTGGATGGCCTCCATGCCATGAAAGTGAAATGTCATTTTCATCTTTATCACCTTGCAGATTTTCAGATAAGCTTTGTGATGATATTTTTCCTAATTGAAATGTCTGTCTGGTGAAACCTTTATCATCTTAATTTTGAATCTCATAGTTAATTAATGGAGAAAAATTCTGATTGCATTCATCATCTAACATATCAGCTATTGGATCATAAAAGACGTGGAAGGATAGCTGCAACCTATTACATATGGGTTTTAATGGGACTTCATGGATTTCTGCATGCTATTCATCCTTTTCTTTGGAGATATTATACCATATTTCCTTTAAACATTGAAATGATTCAAAACATAGTGGTATAGAACTTTCATGTGTCATCTGATCAGACATCTCAATAGAATTTGATAACTGCACTTGTGAAACTGAAGAATCTTGATTAAGATTTTCATTGTCTTCTTGGTTGTCAATATCAATACTTAAAGGTTGCTGATTTTTTATTGTTTTAAAGTTTTCTTTGATGAACTGAAATGAAGCAAGACAAAGAGGCAAAGAACCTTCACTTATTTCCAAATTTCCTGCAATTCCTTTCTCATTCTCATATCTTATATGTATAGGTTGACATTATATTTAATTTGTTGAAACTAAATTTCTTTAATTCCCAAACTAGTTTTTGATTGCTCTGTAAAGTTAGTTTGGATTTGGAAAACATAATTATCATCACACTGATCATATTTAGGCAAATCATTAAAAGAAGTAATGTCATCAAACATACACATTAGATCGGGAGATTGCCTCTCCACATATTGCTCTATAAATCTATCTTCTGATCTATGGTAGTTGGAATTAGCAAGCATTTGTTCATGGCTATCAACCCCTTCTTTTTGTGAAATAAATGTGTCATGGTGATTTTGAACAAAAAAATTATCTTTCATGTTGATCTTTTGTATCCTTTCCTTTATTTTTCTTACCAAAATGTCGAATTTTACCTCTGAAATGTTGTTCTTCTCCACTCCTGCTTTCAACTTTTCTCTTCTAATTTGCAGATTAACTTCCACATCTACTGCAATGTTCTGCATTTGTTCTAGTGTTGAAGGGTTTCTTTCTCTTATCTGAAATTCTATCTCTGGATCAAATGCTTTTGGATAATGCAAGAGAGCTGAATCAGGAGGAGGTCTTATATTTGATGGCATTGAATAATAGATTTGATTAAATCTATCAAAAAATTGTTGTATTGTTTCATTTGGATGTTTTTTCAACTAATTATATTCTTCTATGATCACAAAAAGATTGACTTTGATTATCCATCTATCAAGGAAAAATTTGACAACCTGTTGGAAATTTGAGATGCTTGCCATAGGTAGATTCTTGAACCAACTTTTTGCTTTACTTTGCAAAGAAAGAGCAAAAAGTGAAAGAGCAAAAAGCCTGACAATAACATCATCTTCATCAATCTCAAAAAAGTCCAGATAATTCTCAAAAACTTGAATATGTTTTTGGACAGTGATACCATTCTCTCCATCAAAACTGGGGAGATATTTGTAATAGTTATCAAGGAAATCATGGAGTATAGGAGGTAACATGAGGGGCTTATATCTATCAGGAACTTTACAAGGTACAAGAATATGTACAGGGATTGTATGATTAGTCTTGATTGTTTGATGCTCCTCAATCGGAAAATGATCATCATAAGGTTTAGAAGAAAGTTGCTCAAATGGATAAGGAGGATATATATTTACAATTTTCAAAGTAAAATAATCAAAAATTAATCTAAGATCTTCTCTAAAATACAATATACATTGAAAAACTTTCTTGATGAGAAAGAACATAATGTCTTGGATAACAATCCTAGTTAAAAGCTTGATCTTTTCATACTATTCTTTCAGGTTCATTCCTCCAGTGGAGTCTCGATTGTGAAATTGATTTGGAGTCGCCAGGTGGATGATTTTAACCTTTGTGTGTCTGATCACTATCCACCATCATAGATCAGATCTGAACCTGTAAAATATTTCTGAAAAAAATGTTAGTCTTCCCCAATATGGTCACCAATTATGTTATCACTCTCATAATTCTTTTGAAGTAAGAAGAAAGAAAAACCAAAGGTAACCACAAACCACTTTTGGAAATCAAGACCTAGCCTCCCTGATGCTCAGAGAGGGCTCTCTCTTTAAAATTTAACTTTGTTTTAGTTAAGATGTTTTTAGGCTAGTTATGAATGTTCAAAAGGTTTTTTATTTGTATTTGAGATTGGGTGGTGGGATCACTTAGACAGATGGATAGAATGATGTACTTTAAACCATTGGGCTATGGAGTCAAACAATAAAGAAGCAAAACTGGATTAACTCACAAAAGGGAATGTTCCAAGTGCAAGAAGACAGAGTGTTTTTCAGATCTTTAAGACAGAGGGGTGAAAGGGTTTCACTCGGGGTGAGAGAGCAGTTAAAGGTTGAAGAGATGAACAAAATCTTGAAGAACTCTCAAGCCTTGGATGACATGCTCAGTTATCACAAATGTCCATCTGATAAATCAGGTCTCGGATATGTAGGTGAATCCTCAAACAAGAATGAAAATGTTTTAAACAAAAGAGATGTGAAGAAGCTAGAAAGAAATGGTGATGCTCCCAGCTCCAGCAAAGGCAAGGAGAAAAATCAAGGCTACAACAGAACAAATTATGCTCCAAGAAGAAGAAGAAATATAGATTATGTCAAAGATGCGAGAGGCAATGGTTATCATCAAAGGATCTCACGATAGAAAGGCTTCAGAAGTACATCAAGGAAATCTCCATCTCACAGTTATCAAAGTTCATTTTTTGGTTATTGTTATTCTTATACAAACTTTGGTCACATGGCAAAAGACTGTAAAGCATATCATAAAGATAGATGTTATGGTCCCCAATCATCTCATAGAGATAGATATTATAGTCCCCAACAATCTCCAAGAAAATTTTGCTGGAAGAAATCATGAATTCTTATTTATGAACAATGTAGAATGCTTCAAGTGTCACAACATTGGTCATATGGCACGTGATTGTAACTTAACTTGGGCTCTTACACAAGCTAGAACCATGCAAATGAAGAAAGTTACACAAGTATGGAGAAGGAAGGAAATACAATCTGAAAGTCCCTTGAGCTCTCTAGCCAACAGCATATGTCATTGGCCTGAATTTTGACAATCTAAGCATTTAATGAGAAGACTTTGCCAAAAGGAGATGATGCATACAGTTAGGGAGAGCCTGTAATTCTTGATCATTATTGTTGAAGCTATTAGTGAAAGGGTCCTTATGAAATCCTTGTTGAACTATATTAACAGTCATTCTTTGATAAAGATCATTTCTCAGGGGTACTCCATTGAAGAATATGATCCTGTAATCATTCTTTGGGCTGTTGTTAAAGATGATTTCCACTTAATCACTAAGTAGTAATTGAAGCAACAAAGAAAGTCATCTAATGCTAGAGAAAATATGGCAAACAACCATGGTGTTGTTATCATAGAAGTTTATGTCTTAACTCAAGGATTTAAGGTGAGAGCAGATAAATTCTGGAAACTAATAGAGGCAGTGTTCAAACAAACAGATACATCTGGAATAGAGTTTGCAATAAGAGCAGCTGGCAGCCCATATCAAAACTGAAGCACTGCATGAAGATGCAGATCAGCAATTGTATTTAAAAGACAGTCACAGATTGGATATCTAAATTTGCTAAGAGGAAATAACTAGCTGAGATATGTACAAGAACACGAGGAAAGGATGGCAGTGAGTTAAGAAGAAGCACAAAGACACAAATGAACTCAAATCTGAAGAAAGATAGCAAGAAAGACAATCTCAGTGGCAATTTCTCTTGATTCGGTCTATGAAGGTCTCTCAATTCTGCTTATGAAGACAGTGATATGGATTGAAGCATCAAAGCCTGGACTTGGACACTTGGTGTATGGCCGTTTGCAATCTGAATGAAAACATTAAAGTAGAGCATCTTTAAGCATTGTTGAAACCATGATAAAGCAGTTCTGAGACATGAAGAGGGAATAATGTGTTAATTGATGATAAAGCATCAATCCTTCTATCTTGAGTAAAAAGAAGAGCACTATGTCAAGGGGAGTCACAGACCCATGAAGATCTACCATTCATGAAGAACAGAAGCAGCTTGATAGGGGGAGTCCCAGAGCACTCCTTTGCCATTGATGTCAAAGGGGGAGAGAAGAAGAATATTGCCATCAATAAAAAAGGGGGAGATTGTTGACCTAGGTTGTCATTGATGTCAATATGGCAATATTCTAAATACTAGAGGATGACATGAAGCCAAGGGGAAGCCGAGCGATCCATGAAGAGACAGGAGCAAGGCCATCAGGATCGCCAAGCCATAAGCAAAAGGAGTTACCAAAGGAGGCATATCAAAGCATATTACAAAATATCAGAGCAAGAGAGGCATTCATATATGCAAGGAAGTCTTTGAAAGACACAGCCAAGCCAAAGGAGCCACATTGGACTAAGAGAAGCTGCAAGATAAGCCATATATATATATATATATATATATGCGGACTTCGACATATCAAAGCAAGGAGGCATATCAGAGCAAGAGGAGCCATATATGTATATGTCATATATATATACGTGCCAAAGAAGAGCACACAGAGCCATCGGAGGAGCCAAGAGGAGCAAACAGAGCCAACGAAGGAGCCAAGAGGCAGCAAACAGAGCTATCGGAGCTACAGAGGAAACAAACTGCACTATCGGGAGCTATCAGTGGCCAAAAACCCATATATGTGTGCTTTAACATTATCGGCGGCCAAAAATCATATAAATATGCATTTAACGCAAACAGAGGCAGAAGGACTTGGTTATATATGCAAGTACACCATCGGCAGCAAAAACCATGCTTATATGCATTTAACACTATCGGAGGCACAAATGAAGGCCAAAGAATATATATATATATATATATTCCAAATACACTATCGGAGGCGGAGCAGTGTATTATATTGGCGGGTTCTATCTAAGTGTCACCCCCAAAACCTCCGATTGCGATAACGTATGCGGACCCAATGGTCCTATTATATCGCACCCTATTCTTATAGCGCATCCGCGGTAATCGCGATGTATAAAGGGTTGTCAAACCCAAACTCCCGACTGCGATATTTATATGGATATCATATAACTATGATATGTGCAGACTCGCTCCGCATTGTGTTATGGTTGAATGCTATATCGCATACGTGCATCGCAACAATACACAAAGGAATTTAACTCTTCCGAGCGCCGATTGCGATGTAAGTCATGGACCCGATGGTCCAATTGCAACATGGTTCAATGCAATATCACATCTGCAAGTGGATCGATCGTCGACCATCAGCGATGTCATGGGCCCGACATATAAAGGACCTCTGGAAGTCACAAATCCCCAATTGCAATTTAAGCAGCAGACCCGATACAGGAATAGATGCGGGTAAAATAAATTTGAAGTCCGCCTTTAGTGTTTTTCGAATGTTTTTCATATATTTCGTGTGTAACTCAAAAATGTATTACGCTGGGCTTTTGAGGCAAAAATACATCAAGGAACGGTCCCGATAGATCAGAAAGCTGAACTACACCGATTGCGATTGCGATAGGACGTGGCATGTCCGTTACACCGTAAAGCTCTGTGTATGCATGCTATCATTGTCAAAAGGAACGTTGTTACAGTTTTAATCGGGAAGATGTGTTCTCTGTGGATTATTTGGCACTCTCTTATGAAATAACGTGTCCTGCGAGCACGATGAGATAGAGGAAGCTACAGCGACAGACAAGCCAGCGGTGAGGAAGCTGAAGCAGGCGAGGAGGAAGCCAAAGAGCCAGCGAGAAAGAGGAAACCGACAGACAAAGGCATGAGGAATGAATAAAAGGCAAAAAAAGCAGAGAACAGCAAGTGGTGAATGTTGTTGAAGGAGGTTGAACGTTGTTGAACATTTTTGTGGAAATAAGCTGGAGGAGGCAGAGGCAGCGAGAGGATCCAACTAAACAGAAAGAGGGTCGAAGGGTCAACAGGACAGCAAACAGTCGAGGGGAGAAGTAGCCAACAGAGAACATAAGCTTGAACAGGAAGTTGTTCTTTATGCAGAGCTTAGTGCAGCTAACAGTAGACTGACTAGAGTTGTGTGAAGACATTATCAGAGAGCATGAAGGCTATTGGAGACTATGTGTGGGCAGTGTGCAGAGTTGTAAAGACTCATTCATAAGAAGACTGGTTGTCATTGATATTGTAGCTTGGAGACTACAGTGAAGCTGTAAACAGACAGAACTCAGCAGAGAAGAGTTCTGAGAGCAAAAGATTACTATCAAACATGCCTTGACAATATTGGGTTGGAACCCTTGGGGTTGGTGCCTCAGAAGTGAGAAGGATTGGAGTCCTTGGGGCTAGTGCCTCAAAAGTGAGAAGGATTGGAGTCCTTGGGGCTGGTGCCTCAAAAGTGAGAAGGATTGGAGTCCTTGGGGTTGATGCCTCAAAAGTAGGAAGGACAGGTGTCCTTGGGTCTGGTATCTCAGGAAATGGAAGGATTGAAGTCCTTGGGAGTTGGTGCTCCTAAGTCCAAGATTGGTGTCTTGGAAAAATAGAGTTGGTACTCTGGAGGTTGGAGCCTCACCAAAGTCCGAGTTGGAGCTTGGCAACTGATTGCAACCATCTATATATTGTATCTATTTTACTGCACAGTTTATATTAATAAAAGCACTTATTCTTGTTGTTCATCTTGTGTTCTAAATATATATGTTTTAACTTGTAAAACAATAGTCGGAAAAAGAAATACTAATTCACCCCCCCTCTCAGTATTTCCAACAATTGGTATCAGAGCCAGTGCCTTCATTCAAAGCCTAACAACTTGAAGGTTGATCTTTAGAACACAAATGGCGAAGTCAAGGAAGAAAGTCTTCAATCCTCCCAAGGATGTGTCTCCCTCTACTATTAAAATAGAAGACAATCAATTTGAGGGGGCTCCGAGGCTCAATGGTAACTTTAATATATGGGAAGCAAGAATGAGGAATTTCTTACAGACTCAAGGCATTGGAATCTGGAAATCAGTGATTGATGATAGCAGGATGGATAGAGAATCCAAGGAGTACAATGCAAAAGCAGTAAAGGCAATCTTGAATGAGCTCCCTAATTCTGTAAAGAACAATCTAGGAAAAGATTCATCAGCAAAGGGCATATGGAACAAACTTCATGATCTTCACTCAAAAGGAGCATTGACCATGACCATCAGTCAAGAAGATGATGGAAATCTATAAGGAAATCCAAAACCCATCATAGAAGCTGAACATGAGAATGATGAGATCGAGGCTAAAACAGACCTAGAAGATGAAGAGAATGAAAAAGATTTTGTGGAAGAACTCCTCGCTCAACTTATGACTACCATGGAAGAGATTAACAATTTGAAAATGGAAAATGAGAAACTTAAGAAGATAGCTCCAGATGGTGACCAAGATCAAACAAGGAAGAAAGTTGACCTCATCAAGCTTCAAGTACAAGAAAGGGATGAAGAGCTTGCCAAGGTTAAGAAGGAATTTCATCAAAGTAAAAGAAAGCATCATGAAGAAGTCATATCCAACTGAATAAAGCAAAGACACAGGAAGATACCTTGTCAAGTCAACTTGAACAAAAGCACAAGAGCTTGAACAAACTTGAAGAAGAGATTGGTCAGTACAAGGTAGAGGTCTCCTCTCTCAAGTCTCAACTACAAGAAGCAATGAAAAAAGCACAAGGAGCTGAAAAGACTATGGAAGCAGTGGAAGTCATAGAAGGACAGGTTGACGAAGTAGAAAAGGAAAGAAACACCATGATCTGTCAACTGAAAGCAAAGGATGAAGAAATCTTCAAAATGAAGTCAGATATCATCTCCCTTAAAATAGTAGCAGATGAAGCTACTCGTAGCAAGGAAGAAACTGAGAAACAACTTGCCAAGAAGAATAATGAGTGTGAAAGATTGGAAGAAGAGATTGTCTTCCTCAGAACAAAGGTTGAAGGGATGAACAAAATCTTGAAGAGCTCTCAAACCTTGGATGACATGCTCAGCTATCACAGATGTCCATCTGATAAATTAGGTATCGGATATGTAGGCGAATCCTCAAACAAGAATGAAAATGCTTTAAACAAAAGAGATGTGAAGAAGCCAGAAAGAAATGGTGATGCTCCCAGCTCCAGCAAAGGCAAGGAGAAAAATCAAGGCTACAATAGAACAAATCCTGCTCCAAGAAGAAATGTAGATGATGTCAAAGATGCGAGAGGCAATGGTTATCATCAAAGTATCTCAAGGCAGAAAGGCTTCAGAAGTACATCAAGGAAATCTCCATCTCCCAGGGACCAAAGTTCATTTTTTGGTTATTGTTATTCTTGTACAAACTTTGGTCACATGGCAAAAGATTATAAAGCATATCATAAAGATAGATGTTATGGTCCCCAATCATCTCATAGAAATAGATATTATAGTCCCCAACAATCTCCAAGAAACAATTTTGCAGGAAGAAATCATGAATTCTTATTCATGAACAATGTAGAATGCTTCAAGTGTCACAACATTGGTCATATGGCACATGATTGTAACTTAATTTGGGCTCTTCCACAAGCTAGAACCATGCAAAAGAAGAAAGTTACACAAGTATGGAGAAGGAAGGAAATACAATCTGAAAGTCCCTTGAGCTCTCCAGCCAGCAGCATATGTCATTGGCCTGAATTTTGACAATCTAAGCATTTTATAAGAAGTCTTTGCCAAAAGGAGATGATGCATACAGTTAGGGGGAGCCTGTAATTCTTGATCATTATTGTTCAAGCTATTAGTGAAAGGGTCCTTATGAAATCCTTGCTAAACTATATTAACAGTCATTCTTTGATAAAGATCATTTCTCAGGGGTACTCCATTGAAGAATATGATCCTGTAACCATTCTTTGGACTGTTGTTAAAGAGGCTTTCAACTTAATCACTAAGTAGTAGTAATTGAAGCAATAGAGAAAGTCATCTAATGCTAGAGAAAATAGGGCAAACAACCATGGTGCTGTTATCACAGAAGTTTATGTCTTAACTCAGGGATTTAATGTGAGAATAGATAAATTTTGGAAACTAATAGAGGCGGTCTTCAAACAAACAGAAACATCTGGAATAGAGTTTGAAGTAAGAGCAACTGGCAACCTATATCAAAACTGAAGCACTGCATGAAGATACAGATCAGCAATTGTATTTAAAAGACAATCACAGATTGGATATCTAAATCTGCTAAGAGGAAATAACTAGTTGAGATATGTACAAGAACACAAGGAAAGGATGGCAGTGAGTTAATGATCTGATAATCACCCTATGAGTGACCTCAGTTGAAGATTTGTTAAACAAAAGGTATTACAGACTCATGTGCTAGTGTGTGTTCTGTGTTATTGAAACAACAGATCGATTAGATTGCCAATACACAGACATTTAAATGGAAAGACAGCAGAGAAATACAGTAAGCAACACAGAGACACAAACAGTTTTTTAATAAGGAGTTCACCCTATTCTCCAGGGCTACGTCTCCGGTCCAGCTTCAGTGTTGGCCTTGTTTTATTGTGTCTTACAGCAGAGAAATTACAATACAGGGACTCAATGTGAGTTCTCCTTAAGCAGATTTTGCTAGGTAGGGTGGTTCTTGGATTCCCCAAGCCACTCGGAGTTCATAGAAACTTTTCTTCCTACCAGCTCTGTGACCCTTGGTCTACAGTGGAAAGAGCCAAATGTGATGCTCAGTCCGGACAGATTCCTTTATGGGAAGGCTTGAAAGTTGAATCTTCAAGCTCTCTAATGCTCGACGCTGCTTGTGGTTAGCTCGGCCCTCTGTCTCCTCTGCTTGGTTTTACTGTTCTCTGTGTTCAGTCCTCCTCTCAGGGTTCACTGTTCACTGTCTCTCTTGGTCGCTTGGACTCCACTCGAAATCCTCCCTTCTTTTTGTCTATCTCTGTTCGTGGCTTTAGCCATTCGAGCCCTATGTCTGTTCGGTTCCTCTCCCGCCTGCGTCGATTCACCTTCTGCAGCTGCACTTGGAGTTCCCTGTTCGGCGTCAGCATGAACGCTCGAGAAGTGGCCACGTGTCTCCATCTAACTGGTGCCAGCATGCTTCAACGGTTCGTTTCTTCGGTTATGTCGTGGATACGTTCTTTCTCCACCGTGACAGTCAAACGGATTCCAAATCCCTTTAAATCGTGCTTAATTCCCTGTCAATTCCGCTTCTTTCATCGAGCGCAATCTCAGCCGTCCGATCTGGGCTCCTCCAGATCCAACGTCATACGCACATCGAGCGCGATTGACTTGCCCGACCGATAGCGTGCGATCACGGCGGTTTTTCTCTCACCTCCGCTGCCACGCGTCGATTGCTGAGTGGGATCGCTCCGCTCCTGTCCAAAACCTCTTACCATTCAAGGGCACCCCAATCAAAACCGTCGGTTTCCAAGGCACGGTTCCCGCCTTTGCACATTAGCGCTTTTCTTTTCTCCACCCGCGGTTCTCTAGCTCCCAACGTGACCAAGGCTTAAGGCTCCCCCATTTCGGCCCTGTTTGCCCAGCGATGCGCGATTAGCGCATCGAAAATCACCTCCTTTTCCTGATCCGGGGCTCCCAGGGGCTAATTTGGCCGCCTGCGCGGTCTCCATGGGCCTTGGTCAGCGCACTTTGACCGAGGTCCTTGTTGTTCCACGTCAGCTGCCATGGCCTTTGGTTCAGGGTGTTTTTGATGTTGTTTTGGATTCTTTAAAGATTTGTTTCGTCCCGATACAATCAAGGTTCTTTGCCAGTCGTTTATGGATCCGATTCGGATCAGTTAAGAAGCACAGAGACACAAATGAACTCAGATCTGAAGAAAGACAATCTCAGTGGCAGTTTCTCTTGATTCGGACTATGAAGGTCTCTCAACGCTGCTTATGAAGACAGCAATATGGATTGAAGCATCAAAGCCTAGACTTGGACACTTGGTGTATGGCCGTTTGCAATCTGAATGAAAACATTAAAGTAGAGCATCTTTAAGCACTGTTGAAGCCATGATAAAGCAGTTCTGAGACATAAAGAGGGAATAATGTGCTAATTGATGATAAAGCATCAATCCTTCTATCTTGAGTAAAAAGAAGAAGAGCACTACGACAGGGGGAGTCACAGACCCATGAAGATCTACCATTCATGAAGAACAAAAGCAGCTTGATAGGGGGAGTCCCAGAGCACTCTTTTGCCATTGATGTCAAAGGGAGAGAAGAAGAATATTGCCATCAATAATAAAGGGGGAGATTGTTGACCTAGGTTGTCACTTATGTCAATATGGCAATATTCTAGATACTAGAGGATGACATGAAGCCAAGGGGAAGCCGAGCGCTCCATGAAGAGACAGGAGCAAGGCCATCAGGATAGCCAAGCCATAAGCAAGAGGAGTTACCAAAGGAGGCATATCAAAGCATATTACAGGATACCAGAGCAAGAGAGGTATTCATATATGCAAGGAGGTCTTTGAAAGACACTGCCAAGCCAGAGAAGCCACATTGGACTAAGAGGAGCTGTAGGAGGAGCCATATATATGCGGAAACAAACATATCAGAGCAAGAGGAGCCATATATGTATATATCAGATATATATATATATGCGCGAAAGAAGAGGAGCACACAGAGCCATCGGAGGAGCAAACAGAGCCATCAGAGGAGCCAAGAGGCAGAAAACAGAGCTATCAGAGCTACAGAGGAAACAGACTACACTATCGGGAGCTATTAGCAGCCAAAAACCATATAGATATGCATTTAACGCAAACGGAGGCGGAATACTTGGTTATATATGCAAATACACCATCGGCAGCAAAAACCATGCTTATATGTGTTTAACACTATCGGAGGCGCAAACGAAGGCCAAGGCATATGTATATATTCCAAATACACTATCGGAGGCGAAGCAGTATATTATATCGGCGGGTTTATCTAAGTGTCACCTTCAAAACCTCCGATTGCGATAATGTATGCGGACCCGATGGTCCTATTATATCGCACCCTATTGTTATATCACATCTGCGATAATCGCGATGTATAAAGGGTTGTCAACCCCAAACTCCCGACTGCGATATTTATATGGATATCATATAACTATGATATGTGCAGACCCGCTGGGGCATTGTGTTATGGTTGAATGCTATATCGCATCTGCCCATCGCAACAATACACAAAGGAATTTCACTCTCCCGAGCACTGATTGCGATGTAAGTCACGGACCCAATGGTCCGATTGCAACATGGTTCAATGCAATATCGCATCCGCAAGTGGATCGACCGTCGGCCATCGACAGTGTCATGGGCCCGACATATAAAGGACCTCCGGAAGTCGCGAATCGTCGATTGCGATTTAAGCAGCGGACCTGATATAGAAATAGATGCGGGTAAAATAAATTTGAAGTCCGCCTTTAGCGTTTTTCGCCTGTTTTTCATATATTTCTTGTGTAACTCAAAAATGTATTGCGCTGGGCTTTTGAGGCAAAAATACTTTAAGGAATGGTCCCGATAGTTCAGGAGGGTGAACTACGCCGATTGCCACTGCGATAGGACGTGGCATGTCCGTTACACCATAAAGCTCTATGTATGCCTGCTATCATTGTCGAAAGGAGCATTGTTACAGTTTTAACCGGGAAGATGTGTTCTCCGTGGATTATTTGGCACTCTCTTATGAATTAACGTGTCTTATGAGCACGATGAGACAGAGGAAACTACAGCGACAGATAAGCCAGTGGTGAGGAAGCTAAAGCAGGCGAGGAGGAAGCCAAAGAGCCAGCGAGAAAGAGGAAATCGATAGACAGAGGCATGAGGAATGAATAAAAGACAGAAAAAGCAGAGAACAGCAAGTGGTGAACACTGTTGAAGGAGGTTGAACGTTGTTAAACATTTTTGTGGAAATAAGCTGGAGGAGACAGAGGCAGCGAGAGGATCCAACTGAACGGAAAGAGGGCCGAAGGGCCAACAGGACAACAGACAGTCGAAGGGAAGAAGTAGCCAGTAGAGAACATAAGCTTGAACAGGGAGTTGTTCTTTATGCAGAGCTTAGTGCAGCTAACAGTAGACTGACTAGAGTTGTGTGAAGACATTATCATAGAGCATGAAGGCTATTGGAGACTATGTGTGGGAAGTATGCAGAGTTGTAAAGACTCATTCATAAGAAGACTGGTTGTCATTAATATTGTAGCTTGGAGACTATAGTGAAACCGTAAACAGACAGAACTCAGCAGAGGAGTTCTAAGAGCAGAAGATTACTATCAAATATGCCTTGACAAGATTGGGTTGAAACCCTTGGGGTTGGTGCCTCAGAAGTGAGAAGGATTGGAGTCCTTGGGGTTGATGTGTCAGAAGTGAGAAGGATTGGAGTCCTTAGGGTTGATGCCTCAAAAGTAGGAAGGATAGGTGTCCTTGGGACTGGTGTCCCAGGAAATGGAAGGATTGAAGTCCTTGGAAGTTGGTGCTCCTAAGTCCAAGATTGGTGTCTTGGCATAATAGAGTTGGTGCTCTGGAGGTTGGAGCCTCACCAAAGTCCAAGTTGGAACTTGGCAACTGATTGCAACCATCTATATATTGTATCTATTTCACTGCACAGTTTATATTAATAAAAGCACTTATTCTTGTTGTTCATCTTATGCTCTGAATATATATGTTTTAACTGGTAAAACAATAGTCGGAAAAAGAAATATCGATTCACCCCCCCTCTCAATATTTCCAACATGGCCACAATAGTTTCTGCACAATTATGACTTAAACAGGAAATTTCTGGAAAATGTACCATTTCTATTCTGACTTCATCTTTTAACCTTAATTTTCTTTTAACTGTTTTTACTTTTACTTTGGATAAACTTTATTGTTGCTGGTGAAAGTGTTTTCATCTTTGTTTAACCCATATTGCCTCCATGTTTACTTTTACTGTTTACCTTGACTGCTCTATTTTTCATCTATCTTCACTTTGATTTTTCAATCTGATACACTTTTACTGATACTCTCTCATCTGATACACTTTTACTTTGATCACCTGTCAATATCCTTTACTGTGTTTTTACTTTTACTATACATTTCAACTTTTTAGTATGTATTTCAACAGTAAATTATTTAGTTTTTTATATGTATCAACATATGGTAATGGATATTGATCAACTTTCTGTATGTTTGATCTGTTTGTCTTTTGACTGTATGCTCTGTCTGGTTCCTTTGTTTTAACAGTCAATGTCTCTGTGTGAATGATTTCTTTCTTTGTTCCATGTTTAACTATTTTCTTCTTCTGAATGAAGGTTTTTAAATAGATTTCCTTTCGAGTCTTGCAGTAAACAAGTTTTGTGACTAGTATCAAAATTGTCTATCCAAGCTCTGGTCTTCTGCCAATTACCTGCAAAATACAACAATTTGTTAATAAAACACAGGTCTGCGAGGAGGTGACCAGAGGTTGTACTGAAACTGGGAAGAACTGTGGACAGAGTCCGGAAGGTGTTCGAGAGGGAATCCATGGTGAAATCATGTCTCAGAGGCTCAGGGTGGCGCCGGAAGGGTTTGATAGGTTTCACTGTGTAACTAAGTAAAAGGCATGAAAATGATGGTTTCCGGGGTTTTAACGGGTAATGAGTAAATTGGCGCGGAATTTTATATTATGAAAAGTGAGTGGTTTCAGGTTTAGCGGGGAGGCGGTATCAGAGGCCATCACACTACTTTATCGAGGAGGCGGTATTTTGGCAAGGTCACCCGCACTACCTTAACACTCGACATGTAGCAGATGGGGACCCGGGCAATACCACTTTATCGGGCGGGTAAAGGTCGGATATCAAGTGAACCCGATATCGCTGTGAACCGCTGGATTCGGGCGCTGACGATCGGACGACAGTCGGGTGACAGAATAGCACGGATGAAATGAGCAAAGGTTTTTGAGGGTGCCCGGGGCTTTAATTAATGGTGGTTTGTGATTATTTTGGAGTTAAACACGGGATTAAATGATCGAAAGGGATTAATGGAGGGATTATCTTAACTTTACAGAGAATTGATGAGTTAAGAGGTTTTGTCAGGGGGATAGGGTAAAAATATAGTTTATAGTTAAACTAAGGGTAAGGGTAATATATACGGGTATTTATTTATATACGAGGAAAAAGGTATATCGGGAGCTATATTATTAAGTTATAAATTAATATGAACTGAAATGATTGGAATGAAAATAATACAAAGTATAATGTAATATTTGTGCTTTTCCTTTACATACACTTATACTTAGGATAAAATCTTTTTGTGGGTATTTTGAGTGAAATGGAATTTAAAATGGGGTTTTTTACTTTTCATAGGCAAATGGAGTTTAATCTTAGGAAAAAGGGTTTTATTAGAGTAATGAAGGGAATGACTTTTATGAAGGGAATTCTAACACTTGATGTCCATAAGTCATTAAGTCGGGGGTCCGATCCCACTAAAAGTCAAAAAAATGCTCTGAGCCTTTATGACTTGAAGGATTTTTAGTACTAGAACATACTTGTGGATGGGGAAATTAGTAAGTATAGGGATGAAATGAATGAGGGGAAGTCAATTAAATCAACTGGTAAACCTCTGTTTTTGCTTTCTTAATTGCTCATGCACATTGAAACATATGATTAAGCATGATAAATGTGCTTTTGTCCAATCAATTTTATACTTCAGCAACCTTCCTTCTACTTACCCATTACTTACCCTAACATATTTTCTTCACTTATTTGGGTGCATTTAAGCTAGCAGACCCTTTTCTTTCCTTTTCTTTTATAAAACAAACTATCTACTTCTAACCTTACATCTTCCAAGGGTTCAGATTACACTGATGAGCTCCTTTTATTTTCTCTACCTATCTAATGATCTGCCAAGATTAAGCTGTTTGGTCAGATTTTATTCTTTAACTATAAACATCAAATTCAAAGCATGAAATAGTCAAGATTACGCAGTTTGACTACCATGGGTTGTGGCATCTATGATAAGCTGCACATAACCATTATTTGCAGAAGAAGTAAAATAGTAGTGGCATTTAAACTTGCACACTTTCATGATCTGTTTTTGTGTTTGGGGTTCATATATTTTCATTTTTTGATCTTTTCTTATTCTTTTTGTCTTTTGATATTTCTTTCAGGACACACCCTCTTTAGATTTTTTTAATTTTTAATATGGAAAACATTTGCAAAAAGCAAAGGTATGTACAATATTACAAGGCTTAACCTTAACCAATTCAAAATTATGAATCCTATCACTATAGGACTCTAACAGGTCCAAGATTTCTTAATATTTTCAATATTCCCTTGGCTAAAGACCTTTAAAAAAAACAAATTAAGACCCACGAATTAATTAAATTTTTGCCCACCTTCAAAAAATACCCATTTTTGCGACAAAATATAATCTAGTAGACCAAGTGACTTGTAATAAAATAATATAGCCAATTAGCTAGGATTATTCCCAAATCACTTTTACATAGACTCGATCTAAACCACTAAGATCTTGGCGACAAAATCCACTCTAGCTTTAGGATAAGAGTGGAGGGAAAAACCATACCGATCATTTGTGTCTAGAGACACAAATGAATCTATGAGACAAAAAACCTCCTAGAATGGAGATCATAACCAAAACCATAGGTTTACCTAGGCTGTTACATACAGACGCGGTCATATTGAGATTATTTACATTTTACATATGCAGAATTGGCTGACATATTCATAAAACTTTCAGTTGATGATGAAGTCTGAATGGCACAGACACTCGAACATGATGGATCCCTTTTGCGAAAAAACGGGTGTACTGCTATGGCGTCGTTGATACAGAGTGGTCAAGAAAGAGAATTAACATATTCACTACCCTATTGAATTCTCAACGGTTGGGAATGGTGATTGCTATCATATCTCAGCTCATCCCTATTTTATCCCTATTTTGTTTTTATTTTCATATAGGATTGTTATACTTCTGATAAAAAAAATTATAAGCTAACCTTCTTGAGTTTTTGGTATTGTTCTTTAAATTTGCAGTAGAATCTTCGTGATAGAATTTTCAAAAGGACTTGCTCCAAGCCAGCTTAATAATGGAAATGGCCAAAGGCCAGAATCAAATAGGCTCTGATAAATATGTGGCCAAAGACTGGAATCAGACAAGCTCCAATACCAATGTAATGAACCAAACTGGTTCATCAACAGAAATTACAAAGTAAATAAATCCATACAGGATATAAAAATATATTTCTAATTGAATAATATAAGTGATGATTACACTAGGATGTGGTGTTCTGTGGAAGTACACATGCAATAGTCACAAACTTGAATAGAAACCATTGTCTCCTTTGATGGTTATTGACAATACTACAGTGTCGATGGCATCATTTGGAATGGTGGCTGTTATTGTCTCAGCTACCCCCTATTTTATCTCCTTAGCAGCTTGTGACTTCACAAACATTTTTTATTTTGTATTTTTTATTTTTATTTTCATAGAGCCTCGACTCTTGTTATGCTTCTTAATAATTCTTTTTTATAAGTTAACCTTTTTGATTTTCTGGTTGTGTTCTTTAAATTTGCAGTGGAATCTTCATAATAGAATTGTGCTCTGAAAATTTGTGGCTAAAAGCTGAACAAATAGACTTTGATAAACATGTGGCCAAACATCAGGGATCAGACAGGGTCTGATACCAACGTAACAAACCAGACTAGTTCATTATCCACAATAAATATGGTAAAGTAAATAAATCCCTATAGGATATAAAAATATATTTTTAATGAAATAATATGATTGATATTTACACTAGCATGTGACTTGAATAGACATGTGACCTTTGATTTATTTGATCATGTTTATCATGATGATGATGCTTATTATAGGGGTATCTATGTATGTTACAACAATAAACTAACAACAGCATTGCATTTATCTATTAACATATATTAGAATATTGACATAGAGCAAATAAACAAGTATATCATAACTTTCTTTCAAGTGAAAAGAATCATAATAAATAATATAATTGAACTTGCTAATATAAACTCTTTAACAGAGATACCTGTGTACTTTTCATATTCTTCTCCATTGTAAAATAGCTTAAACGTAGGATATGCATGAATGTCAACTTTTGTACAAACGGGTTTACTTGTGCTGCAATCCACCTTTGCTATCTCCACTGCATCCTCACCTTCAACAACCTTCCCTAATTCTTCCCACAAGGTATCTATCTTCTTGCTGCACATATCCAAAGCACTGACCTTATATTAATCTAACAAATAGTAATAAATGTGAAAAGAATTCCTCCACAAGGGGTATGCCACTGTCATTTAATAAGGTATTATAAAGACAACAATTATAATCAAGTAGCCCTGCACAGCACACATGCACCTCTGAATGTTAGTACTGGAGTAAGGGAGGATGCTATCACATCAACCTAGGGACTTGCACCCCACAGCCATCTTTCAGATTGGCATAGATTTTGGTGCATTTAGTAATTCATATACCACCCTTGTCACACAATTTGTTGCCAAGGTAGGCTTATTACACACACAAAAATTAAAACTCTCCTTGTCAAATAAGAAAACCAGAGTAACTTACTAACTAGAAAAAATAGAGCAAAACCAAGCAACATTACTCCAAGAAGACAAGCGAAGATGATTTAGAATTACTAATAGAAGAATCTTAAGTATTAGGATGTACCAGTGTTTGCACCATGGCACGCAGAATTGGACAAACCAGAGGGTATCCTTCTCCTTTGTCTGAATCAGCAGAAAATCAAATAAACTGAGCTATGTTGAGCACATATATGCAGGAAAGTGTATATTTAAATTAAGGGATAAATCTAACAACAAATAAGGCTAAGCTCTAGATAATAGTTCGCTAGTTCAGCAAAAATATCGTGTATTCCAGGATGGATTACATTGAATGTTCAGATTCAACAGTTCCCCTCAAGGTTATAAATTTACAGGAGATTTAACCGCGTTAGCAATAAAATTGAACACAAGGATTAAACTCTGATTGAATTGTTGGCTAACTCAGTAAAAATATCACGTAGTCCAGGATAGATAGCTTTGAATGTTCACATTCAACAATTCCCTGCTTATATTGATTTGTTGTTCCTTTCCATGCTACAAATTTACAGCAGATTTAACCATGTCAGCAATAAAATTGAACTTCAAAGGGTTAAAACCCATCTCAGGAACTCTGGATGAATTGCAATGTTCATAACAAAAATCCCATAAATCTTTAGCGTAAACTATGAACATTTTTAATTTTAACAAAAATCCCATAATTCTTTAGTGTAAACTATGAACATTTTTAACTTTAACAAATGCACATGAGGAAAAAGAGAAGAACCTTAGATGATCTAGTGATCAGCTCAACTAACAATTCTATTCAACAGTTCCATGACGTTGATTAGAATTAAACTGGATTTTAAAGCGTTTAACTTGATTGGAATATTTGACTTGACTGAAATGATTTACATTTCAGAGTCCTACTACAAGTTGTAGTACAGTAAATACACAATGAAATTTCCTTATCATGATTGACTGTAGAAATGTTTCTAAAACACAGAATCTAGTAACATGCTTTCACACTTCCGAAGAATCCCTTCATAACTAAGTAATTGAATCTGTTATAAAATTTGCATATACACAACAATACATTAAGTTGCAAAGGCAAAAAAAGATAGCAAAATTTTATTATAGTCCAACAAATAACCACAATAAGTAGGTAAATGGAACTCAAAACTACATCCAATTTAAGTACATGGTACATCCAGCTCTTATTGCTACACTATCAAAAGATTAAAGAAAAGCCAAGTGTGAAGCTAAAAGAAGTACAAAATGGACGCAGAAACTAAACCGTGACAAGTATAAAGAGAGGATGTCGAAGTATGCTAGAACCAGAAGCCAAGGCCGAACGAGGAAAGAGAAAAGAAGGTTCCTCAACCAAGTCTTCAATCACCACAAAGGGGTAGAAGCATTGTCTGATAATGTCGTATGGAGAACACACAAGACCGGGGTCCCACTATGAATCTTGGAAGGAGCCCTAGATCAAAAAGGTCTATCGCTCCTATCATCCAAGGACAAGGAAAAGAATCTCTAAATCGAATATTGGTTGGCCAAAACCTAGAAAGTAGTTTGCAAGTAGAGTTTTCGATTTGGAACCTCCTAAAGCTGATCCCTCTGCCAATCTAGAGGTGTCTGTCTTGGGGCCTAGAATGGGAGAAAGACTTGATTATCATTCAATGAGTAAAAAGAGATATGTCTTATGAGAGAAACAGACTACGGGGGCAACCTACAATAAATAACTAAAATCACACATGACCTAATTAATATCATAAGTTACTTTTTTTGACCACTAACTAAAAATTAATTCAATACAGAAGGTACATAATAATATGATCATTGTGCTACATATCACTCTCACTTAATTGTCATATGTTACACTACACCAACTTCTCCTTAAACTTTACAAACTTATCTAGATTTTGGAACAAAGGGCTTGGTGAAGATCTATGCAGTATGCTCCTGAGTTACACAATACTGCAGCCCTATTTCTCCACGTTGTGTACTTGACCACATCTTTTGTTAGTATCAAATTCTTTGCATGAGTTACTTTACACCCATGGTCCTGATTTCATAGTAAGTTTATTGGTGAGCTAAAAGAATTACAGCAAAATATTAAGCTACTGAGTGCCCTAAGCTTTACTTAAACTATTGACTAAGGTGCATAAGCTTTTGAGGTGTTGTGGCTTCAAATGCAACTAAAATAATTATTGTTCTAACTCTAAATGCAGTGGAGCTATAACACATTAACTGCTGAGACTAATTCAACCTATCAAAAGCTTAGGCATTCTACAAATCAAGTCTTCCAGGGAACAAAGTGCCCCCTTGGCTCTCCAGCTTTGGCTTTCAGGTTAACATCACACTTTCAGAAATCAACCCACAATGCTAAAAAGTAAACATACCATTAAAGAAAGAAATGAAAGCCGCACGGATTAAAAAAAAGAAATGCTTAACATAATAACATTTCTTCTACCAACCACATGACCATGGCTTGTTAGTGGAAGAACTCAACCAAAAAATGCAACTCTAGAATAACTTGTTTAAATTAAAAAAATCATTGTAACTCAATGTTAGCACAAAATTCGGCACTCTAGAAAGGATGAAATTAACATGGAAACTAGTGCAACATTTAGGAAAATTTGCCCAATGTGTCACCAACAAATCCCCTCTCCATTTGGGTTGGTGCAGTGTTGCGGGAGAGCGCGCCCCCCCCCCCCCCCCCCCGATCCCGCTCCCAATCCGCACTCTGGGCGGGAGCGACTCGGGAGCGGGTCAGGAGCGCGCTCCAGGCAGGAGCGACTCAAGAGCGGGTCAGGAGCGCGCTCCCATAAAAAAAAATTGTGCTCCCTGCCTATTTCCGAAACGAAGCAGGGAGCGATCGCTCCCTGACCGCTCTCGGGTTATAAAAATCGCTCCGGGAGCAACGTGATCGACCAACGAGAGCGAAACGCGTGGGACCAAAAAAAAATGTTTGGCGGTAAAAAAAAAAAATTGTGGAAAATTTGTAAGTGAGGGAGGGAGGGAGGGTTAAATAGACCCTCCCTCATTTCATTTCATCATTGTGAGAGTGAATGTGAGATTGAGATTGAGAGAGGGTGAGAGTGAGGAGCAAGGAGAGAATGAGAGAGAGCAAGAGAGAACAAGAGAGAGCAAGGAGCAAGGAGCAAGAGAGTGAGAGAGCAAAAGAAAGCAAGGAGCAAGGGGAGATTGAAGAGCTTGCAAGGGGAGATTGGACACCAAAGAGGTAGGCTCTAAAATATTGAATACAGTGTCTAGCAATTTTTTTTTAATGTTTATTCCTAAATAAATAAATAAATTTTTCTCTATTTCCCATTCCCATTCCATTTTTTTAATTTTGCAGATTCAAAACTTCAAATTTCAAACATCATGGTTATATTTCTTGGCATTTTCTTCTTCTTGGTTCCTTTTTTGGTTATTATGGTGCTGGAGAGTAGAAAAAGGAGGGTTGAAATTGAAAATGAAGAAGGGGATGAAGAAGGGAGACATAGTGGATTTGATAAAAACCCCAGTGAGGAGGAGCTCGAGGAGAGTGAACATGAGTCAGCTCAAACAACTAAACAAGACCAAACACCATTGTGGAAATATGTTAACAGGCCTGAAGCAGGGAAAGGGGGTGGAACCACTAAATTTCATTGCCCCCATTGCAACAATAATTACACAGGTTCATACACCTGTGCCAGAAAACACCTCTGCAGGAAAATGCCATGAGATGGAGATAAACAAATAGGAATCAAAACTTGTACAGGTGTGTCAGCAGCAGATAGAGCCAAATACATAAGGGAAGAGGAGGAAGCCCAATATAAATCTAAAAAATCAAAGGATCTCTTTGAACCAAGCTCACAATCACATGCACAAAGAACTCCTTCAACATCCTCCCAAGGTAGTGGATATGGAGGCATAGGGTCACCAGGTTTAAGGCATAGAACTATATCAGATTTCCTTAATGAAGGGTGTAGGAATGATGTGGATTCAAAAGTTTACAGGTTTCTCTATGCATGTGGGATACCATTCAATGTTCTTTGCTCACCTTATTGGCACGAAATGGTTTCTGCCATAAATGATGCCCCTAAAGGATACAAAAGCCCTAGGTATGACAAGGCAAAAACCGTTGGACTTGATCATGAAAAAGCAAAAATATCACATTCTTTGAATAGAATGACAAGTTCTTGGACTGACCATGGGGTGTCCATTGTATCTGATGGATGGACAATGTAAAAGGCAAGCCATTTTGATAAGTGTTCTTGCTGTGTCTGTTAGTGGTGCCATTTTTCTAACTGCACATGATTACTCAGACAAGTTCAGGATCGCCATCAACATTGCAGAAGCATTACTTGAAACAATTGACCGTATTGGGCCATACAATGTCATCCAAGTCATCACTGATAACGCTGCTAATTGTAGGGCAGCGGGAGCAATTATTGAGGATAAATACCCCAATATATTTTGGTCTGGATGTTTGGTTCACACATTGAACCTTCTATTGCATGATATTGTCAAGAACAAAAATGAACAATAGCAATGGATTGGTGATTTGTACAAGAAAGGCAAAAAAATGATAAAATTTATTACAAATCATAGCAATACCCATGGCCTTTTCCGTAGTCACTTGAGATTGGAGTTGTTGAAGATTGCGAAGACGAGATTTGGTAGCTATTACCTCACCTTCAGGCGCCTTTTGAAGGAGAGTCAATGGCTAGCATGGTATCAAGTCCACATTGGCAAGTATTGAAGGAAAGGGCTACAAATGCAGCTGACAAGGGAGGTTTTGAAATGGTGGAGGAGGCCGCTCTTGATGGTCAATTTTGGAGAAGTGTGAGGCAAGTTTTGGATTTCACCAAGCCCATTTATCACATGATTCGGTTTGCGGATACAAACAAACCAGTGATTGGCGAGGTGTATGAGCAGATGGATACCATGTTGGGGCAAATAAAAGATATTGTTCATAACAAAGATCCCGACTTGTACAAACTGATTCACGATTGTGTGTGTGAACGGTGGAATAGACTTAATCTTCCACTACATTGCTTGGTGTATATCCTTACGCCAAAATAC
The DNA here is from genome assembly GCA_000404065.3 of Pinus taeda. Taxonomy (NCBI): domain Eukaryota; kingdom Viridiplantae; phylum Streptophyta; class Pinopsida; order Pinales; family Pinaceae; genus Pinus; species Pinus taeda. Next base: position 5,252 of record APFE031700226.1, on the reverse strand, counting down.
TACTCCACGTCTTGGTTGGACCAACCTGCAGCAAGGTGTGGGGTTAAGACCAAACCCCATTTAGATCCAGAGGTAACTAGAGGATATTTGGAAGCATTAGAAAAGTTGGTACCTGACAGGGAGGAATGTGCAACTGTGCGCCTTGAAATAGGAAGATACTTCAGTGGCACTGGTTTGTATGGTAACTTCCATGCAATGGACGACAGAGATAGATTTGATACTCTCACATGGTGGTAAACATATCGCGGCCAGGGACTTTTGCCAAAATTGGCAAAAAAAGTTCTTTCACAGGTTGTAAATACCTTTTCTGCAGAGAGGTGTTGGAGCACCTACAACTACATACATAATGTGAAAAGAAACAAACTCAATGAAAATCGAGCAGAAAGCTTGGTTTATGTGCACTACAACTTGAGGTTGTTGAGTCATTACTGTGATCGGGTTTATGAGGATCCCACATATAAAATTTGGGACAATCACCCAGAGGATGACAATTTGGAGGATGGCATTGTACATATTGAAGAACTGGAAGAGGAACTTGTAAGGGATGAAGATGAAGCAGCTGCAGCAGCCATGCCACCTCCACCTCCACCTCGACCTCCACCATCCAGTAGCAGTGCTCGAGGTCCGAGTCTTGTTCCTTTGCTGTCGCCACCTCCATCTACACCCTCATGTGGAGGTTCTAGTTCTGGTCGTCAGTCTGTGCGGGAGACTCCTAGAAGACCACCACGACCTGCTTATACTCCTGGAGACTCTCGTGGCAACGACCACATGTAGATTTATCATTTACAGTTTACTTGTCTTTTTTAGTTTCTATTGGACTTTAGTTTTCATAACTGTTGAGTTTTGAGTCCTTGACTCTTGACTCTTGACTCTTGACTCTTTCATATCATAATGATATTTTTTGTGAACAATATATCACTGTGACAATGAAAATT
>APFE031700222.1:0-11592 GCA_000404065.3 Pinus taeda | reverse complement strand
ACACATTGATACAAGGTTTCACTACATCAGAGAATTGGTGAACAATGGAGAAATTGTCCTAGAACATTGCAGGAATCAGGAACAGGTTGCAGACATTTTGACAAAGCCATTGGATCAGAAAAGCTTTGAATTTTTGAGGAAGTGTTTGGGTATGATTGAATGCCCAGCAGTTGAAATTAAAGGGGAGTGTTGAAATTGTAATTTCAACTACGCTCCAGTGATAAGCAGTCCAGTGATTCAGCAAATGAACAAAGCAGCAGCTTGCGACTTTAGCGAGGAGAGCGACTTCAGCGATGACCGAACTGCCGATATCGCATCGGCGAAATGGAAGTGGAGCATTATAAAGTTGTTTTTATTATTTGCAATGAGCGATCGCCGATATCGCTATCGGCATATCGCTATCGGCGGAAACCAAATGGGCAGCCTTTACCATGCGATAAGTTGTGCCCCGATATCCCGGACCCGATGGGTATTCAACATTTTGCTTAATATTATTTCGGGTCCGCGAGTGGGTTGTTTCATGTTTTTTTTATGAATTTCAGGCATATATTATAATATATATAATCGGAGGTATCGAGCCATATTGTGATCGGGATTTCGCAATCGGGGAAACCATGGGTGCACATATGTGTGCCATGCGATGAAGCTCGGACCCGATGGATTTCCAAAACCATATTGTATAATGGTTGAAGTAAAGGCCTGGAAAATAAATTTGACGTGAAGTAAAAGTCTCCTTACCGCCGTTTATCCCAGTAAAACAGTAAATGCAATTTACTATGGGTTGGTAAGTTTTTTGATGAAGTTTTTAATTTTGCGTGAGCAGGAGTATGGGCATGGATAAATGTCAGTAAAATCATTTAATTCTTACTGTTTTCTCTTACGGCAGTATGGCGAGTGAAAAATGAATGTAAGTTATGGGTTGTCATATATATGTGTAATTTTTGTTTTATATTTTTTTAAGAGAGGTGTGAAGCACAACAATGCGCTTGTAATGCTCTGAATATACAATTGGAGTTACGCAGCAGCGTAAGTAAAAATTCATGTGTAATTTTTCAGAAGTGAAATGCAAGTGGTGAATCCCTCTCCGAGAGAGGAAGTTTATAATCTGTAACTGCATTTTCTTTTAATAGAAATCCTTGGTGTGTGTATGCAAACTCTGTCCTCTGTGCTCAGGAATTTTTTTTATGTTTCCGCTATGTTAAAATTCCTGTGGAAAAAGGAAAACAGAGCATTGTCTCTGTGTGTGAATTTTTATTGTTGTTTTTGGGATTTTACCAGAAAAATCTCCAACAAACTGCACTCTAAGATATAGTTGAGGATATAGTAGAGCAGTTGGTATACTTGCATTGCTAACAGTTGGTAGAGCAGTTGGTATACTTTCATGGTTTAAGCATTGGTGGAATTCTGAATGGCGTCCACAATCATGGTTCAAACATGCAGATTATGATTCTGGGCAAAACTCTGCACGACGTATAATGACTTGATTCTAGCCAACAATACTGATGACATGTAAAACTAGAACCTTGGTGGTGGGTACAAAATGACAAAGTCACCCTCAAAAATGGGTTACCAAATAACATACTAGCGAAACGGTGTCTTGGCACAAAGTCAGTGTTACTTTCTAGTTTTTTTTTATAGAGCAAATTTGGTAACTATGATATAAAGAGCAAATTTTTTACTTTCTAGTTTTTTTTAAGCAAAATTGGCGGAATTCGATAAGTATGATGTAAAGAGCAAACTCTTTCACAAAAATAACTGGAACCCAAATCTAAACAAAAGAAATGATCCATTATAGAGGACAATCTATTTCACCAGCTAAACAGTGGTTGAATATCACAATGCTAAAGACGGAAAAGAACCTTATATGCATTGCCTGCACTGTAGCCTCCCTTTCTAATTCTGAGTTCAGTGATCCATTCTTTGGGCAGCCATTGTGGCGATTCAATTAACAAAAAAGGCTTTCCGAGTTCAAAGGAAGTAGTCATATCTGGATATCTGTTAACTTGCTCTCCAGTTGTCCGAGCTTCAGATTTTGAGGGTTGTTCATCAGGTTGAACAGCAGGAGCTTTATTCTCAGCTCTGTCAGGTTTGGTTTGCTCATGAGAAGGTGAAAGCGACTTCAAATCCACGTTTTTTTCCGACTTAATTTCCGAAGTATTTTCACATGACATGTCTTTTAGTCTGTACCATGCCAAGGATTTCATTCTGAGCAGTAGGATGAACAGTACCTTGCCAATCAAATGTGCATTCTATAGAGTATTTTAACATTTTAACACTGTAAGTCCATTCGAATACGATCTGCATTGGATCCGCCACTACGGAAATCCTCGACACCCAACAGAATAAACACATTTCATGTGAAAATCCTTCTAAAATTGAGTCAGAAAACAATGTGGATGCCAAGTCGCCTTAGCCTTCTCATGAGGAAACCAAACCTGAAAGAATGCTACTGTTCATCCTACTGCTCCTAATGAAATCCTTGACACGGTACAGACTAAAGACATGACATGTGAAAATCCTTCTAAAACTCAGTCAGAAAACAATGTAGATTTGAAGCCGCTTTAGCCTTATCATGAGGAAACCAAAATCTGAAGCTCAGACCATTGGAGAGCAAGTTAACATTTGCCTGGTACGACTACTTCATCTAAACTACGGAAGTCTTTCATGTCATTTGAATCGCAACAATGGTTGCCTAGGGTGGATCACTGAACGCAGAATTAGAAAGAGAGGCTACAGTGCAGCACCCTAGATAAGGTATTTATACCCACTTGTTTTCCTCCTTGTTTAGCATTGGATTGAAGCCTCTGTTTTCGTTTTCTTTGAACTGTAGAAGGCCAACAATCTTGCCTTAATTGTTTTCAATTTAATGGTTGTTTCGCTAAGCTGTTCGAAGTTTTAGAGACAGGGATCTATTATGTGCAGTAAATAAATTTTTAGCTATGTTTAAACAAATCAAATAATGGAGGTTGTTGCAGCTCAGAACAAATACGCTCAAAATCACAGTGTGGTATCTACAGAATGTGCCGTACAATATTTGATTCAGAATCTTTATTTTTGCAACAGCTTGTAAATCTAAGGTGCGCAAGTCAAATTCAACCACTGTTAATCTGGTGAAATAGATTGTTGTCTAGCATTTTGAAGTACAAAAGAGTAATGCTGATCATTTCTTTTGTTTAGATTTGGGTTCTAGCTATTTTTGTGAAAGAGTTTCTTTACAATATGATTACCAAATTTTGCTAAATTGCAAAAAAAATAAAAAAAAATTAAATTTAGGCTCAAGCTATTTTTTTAAAAGAATTTGCTCTTTATACTATAGTTCCAAGTTTAGCCAATTTGGTACAAAATTCAAAAAAATTATCAATTTGTTACACTTAATGAAATTGGTTAAAAACGATTTAAAAATTTGTCAACTTCATAGATTGGGCAAAATTATGGGTGAATTTTGACGAGGGTTGGAATTCTCTAGATTGTCATAACCTTGTTCATCATAGTCTCATGCCAGTAAAATAATATATGTTTACATTGTTTACTATGTAATATTAACATTTATTTCTAAGGGCTCTTCAACCATTTTGTTCCCTATCTTTTTAATCTATAAAAACTCACCATTTCCCTCAATGTTCCAACAATAACAATTATCTCACCGTTTACAACAAGTATCTTACTATTACAGTTTTTCAGGAAGGATTTTCCATTGCAACCATGATATTTAAAACATGCATATTTACACTGTTTACTATGTAATATTAACATTTATTTCTAAGGGCTCTTCAACCACACTATTCCCTACTTTCTTTTTATTTGTAAAAACCCACCATTTTCCTCAATGTTCCAACAATAACAATTATCCCACCGTGTTGGAGTCACGATTGCACTTACACCAAGACCCGCACGTGTTAGTAAAGAGACACATTGCTAGAGCTAATGGATCCACAAAACACACGGGAGTGTTGGATCAACACCCCTATTAACAGGGAGCGCAACAATCTTCCCCCTAATGCGAGCCCAATGTGTTTGGAACTCGTATCAGAGCCACACTTCTTGAGCTCGAAACACATTGGGCTCGCGTTGCTGGTTATTTTTATATTTAGTTGTTAAGAAATTTACTGCATAACATAAATAATTACTGAGAGGAATAAATATAAAAATAACCAACAACAACGAGAAACACATAAATGCAAATGTTTATTCGGGAAAACGCCAAATGCGGGGAAAACCCAACCTAATAAGATCTCATTAGCATTGGCCAAAACCCTGGCCAATCCGACCAAATGAGCCTTCACCACTCACCTCCAGATCTTTCCTTACAATGAAGTCCTTCCAACCTTTTATAGGCTCCATTACATATAATACCGTGAACAAAATACTATGGCTGCACAATACCATGTGCCCCAAAACCATCATTGTTTAACTTGGTCAACTTTGACTCTATCCCAAGTCAAGTTTACCTAACACAACGTTTACAACAAGTATCCTACTATTACATTATAACAAAGATATGCCATTGCAACCATGATACTTAAAACATGCAACAAACATAGAATGGTTCAAAATCCGACCAATTGAGACTTCACCACTCAACTCCAGATCTTGCCTTACAATGAAGTCATTCCAGCCTTTTATGGGCTCCATTACATATAATACCACGGACAAAATACTATGGGTGCACAATACCATGTGCCCCAAAACCATCATTGAACAATGTAAACTTTGAAATGGGAACTATAAACTCAAAATGGGAACTCTCGCCAAAAAACCCAAAAAAAACATAAAAAACGGTGCTAAAAACGAAAAGTGTGTATATTGAAACGATGTTTTTATTCTTTAGGCATCAATTTTGAACATGTTTTACAAATGGCAGTCACTACGAAATTTACTATGAAATTTTCATGCAAAATATAGCTTCAAAATGAAAGTGATGATATTGGAACAATGACTTTTTTTGTACGGTCAATTTTCAAATTTTTTCAAAAATGCTAATAAAACCAAATTTTTATGTCTCAAATTGTTAGAATATCATTTTTCTTTCCTAAGTGTAAATTTAACATGTTTTCAACCATAACATGTTAGATACAAAAGAAATTGAAATTTTTTCAATTATAAAATTAAGGAATCATGACATTATGAACAAATTACATCACTAAATGAATTCAAAAGTCATTATTTGTATACTCATCTAACCCCTACCCACTGCATACCCCGTCCCCTCTGCCTCCCCCTAAACCCATGCCCACAACCCCCCCTACCCTCCCACCACCGCGGCACACACCCGCCACCCCACACCCGCCACTCTCCCCCACTTCCCCCGCCCCTTACCCCACTACCCCCCCCCACCGCCGGCTCCTCTCTCCCCCTGCTCTCTTCCTCCCCTCCCCCTCTCCCCTCCCTCCCCCCTTCTCCCCCTAATCCCATGGGCCTTCCTCCGCCGTCCCAACCGACGGGCCTCCTTTCCCGCTCCGACTGCCGGTCGAGCGGGGCAGTGGCCACGAGGGTAGCGCTAGCCTCAGTAGCACCGCCCTCGCAGCCCCCCGCCCCGCACGACTGGTGGCCAGGAGGGGCGGGGGTCCGTGAGGGTGGGAATCAACGGGCCACCAGCCGAGAGGGGTGGAGGGTCATGGGGGTGGCGTTGTCCTCGACCGCGCCACCCCCGCAACCGTCCACCATGCCCGACCGGCGGTCGATCGATTCCCAAATCGACCGACTGCCTACCAGGCAGGGCAGAGGGTCGCGAGAGTGGCGCTGGCCTCAGTCGCGCCACCCCTGCGGCCCTCCGCCCCGGCCGGGCAGGGCGGAGGGCAGCAGGGGTGATTCAGCCGAGGCTAGCGCCACCCCCGCTGCCGGGTTGATTCTGGAATTGACCGGGCCGGGCGGGGCGGAGGGCCGCGGACAGTGGCGCGGCCGAGGCGGAGGGTCGTGGGGGTGGCGTTGGCCTCGGCCAAGCCACTCCCGCAACCCTCTTCCCTGCCCGGCCGACGCTCCCTCGATTCCCGGAATCAACGGGCCATCGACCGGGAAGGACGGAGGGCCGCGGAGGTGGCGCTGGCCTTAGCCGCACCACCCCCATGACCCTCGGCCCCACCCAGACGGCAGCCAATCGATTCCTTGAGTCGACCGGCCATCGTTCGGGTGGGGCGGTGGCCCGCGGGGCAGAGGGCCACAGTGGTGGCGCGACCGAGTTGAACACCTTGACTAACATGGACAACACTATTGTGGACATAGAGAATATACTTATTGATTTGGAGAGACAATTTGATCATAACTCTTTCGTGCAAGTTACAGAACAGGGAGGGCCAATGAACATTCCTCTAGTCATACAGACCTCAGTAAATGAGGTGAAGAACCCTAATAGGAGCAGGGATGAGGCATCTAGCTTTGCCATGGATACTACTTATGAGCTGATGGAACTAAGCAAAAGGCCCAAATTGAATCATGTCTTTTAACATAAGGATAACATTGCATTAGAAGAAATAATTGACACTGAGGCAATGAGATAGAAAGATAAAGAACCAACTACATTAGAGGAGACACAACAACCCTCAACATCCAAGACATAGTTTGTAGATAGATAACTGAGTAAGGAGATCTCTTCCTATGTCATGCCAGCTGACAAGGAAAAAGACATTAAAGATAGATTCAAAGAAATCAAAATGAGGAATGAGAGACTAAAGGCAGAGACATATGTCCAATATCGCAATCTCACACTGCCAAACTAGACTAGACTGATGTTAGCTTTTGACATAAAAGAATGAAAAATGTATGTTTCTTTCTTACAGCCCACTGTATAACAACCAAATACCTCAGAAAACTACAAGAAGACAAATTTTGAGGTCTTGGCCAGGGATGTTCATCCCTTTGATCATATCAAATTTCACAAGCAGGTTGGATAAATGATCTACTCCACCCTCACGACAAAGGCCATTGTTTCTTACAAGTTAGAGGATTCATTAGACAATGTGACAACTCAATTCAAGCTAGAGAGAGCCTCTACACAAGCTAAAGACAATAGGATAAAGTCCTTGGAGGACTTAGTTATTAAAATGGTCCATGACCTAAGTGATGTTAGGACCATAGAGAAGCTGATCAAGAAGAAAAATGAGGACATAGCTGCCCTCAAGAAATAACTCAAGTTGACTCACTTGCAGCACCCACAGACAAAAGAAGTCCTAGAAAGCCTGACCAATCGTGAAGAGATGATGGACTTGGTGCTGCAACTAAATGACCAGTTGAAGGAAATGGAGAAGGAGTTGGATAAATTAATCCAACTCAAACAAGCTAGCATTTATAATGCTCCCGCAACTATCATTCCAATAGTGACCACAGTTGTACCTTCTACTCTGGTAGCAGCATTAGCTCCCACTTCTCTAATGGCCACTGCACAATCAACATCAGCACAGACTACATGAGCAATAGGATCAACATCAATGGCATCCACAAGTGAAGAAACAAACAAGCTGGTCAAAAGCAATGGAAGAAATGTCCATTCAGACCAATGATATGAACAAATTGAAAGAGGAAGTCAACAGCTTTAAGATAGATTGCAAACTTTCCCAGATCATACATAAGGAAGAACAACAAAAGGTTGCAAGGATGAATGAGAGGATAAAGAACCTCGAAAAAGAGTTGACCTTGAGTAAACCAATAGGAAAGGCTAAAGAGAAACTATGGGGCAATATCATTGACTCTATCAATGATATTTGGGCATCCATCCAGTTCATAATTGAGCAAATAGATTTAATAAAGTATGCTACAAAAGCCGTTGAAAAGGTTAAAACAAAACTTGGAGATATGCCAAAGGAAGTGGCAAGAATCATTCACTTCCTCAACTCCAAGAATAAATATGAACTATAAGAGCTTGAGGTACCTGATAGGACAGATGCAATTTTGGAATTCAGAAGAGTTCTCACCAAGAGGAATTTGATGTCGAATTTAGAACATAATTGTCAGAACATGCAGCTAGTCATTGACAGGTTCATGGCTAAATTTGAACTTTTGAAGGAAAAGGGATTACCTAATCCCTTATTATAAATGACAATTTAATGACATAGGTAGATTACAACAAGAAGATAAGGGAAGTGGCCAAAGAACAGGTGATCACTTCATCTATGAAGGGCATGCCAACAGGCAAAGTCTTGTACTAAACTTTTGAAAACTTGTTTTACCTCCAACATGAGGTAAAACACCTGTTTATTAATAAGCCCACTTTTGCCAAATATATAGAGGTAGATGAGATATACAGAAAAATGATCAATTTCCAATTATTAGATGAAGGAAGATGGGAAAAACGGAATGATTTACTATAGTAAAAGGACAATAAATTATAAATCTACAGTAAAAAGTGAAACAACAAGGTAAAAGGATATTGACAGGTCAACATGATTAAAGTGTATCAGATGAAAGAGTATCAGGTTAAAGGTTAAAGTTAAACAAAACATCTAACATAAAGACCAAATAGCCAAGCAGCAGAAAGGGACAAAGATCAAAGTGCAAAGCTAGCAGAACCTTAATAATAAGGACAACAAGCAACAGTTCAATAGTTGTCTCTATCTTCTTGTAAGAAGATATTCCTTTTTTCGTAGATTAGTTCTGAAAGCAGTTTAAGATATTTTGTAATTTGTTTTGTATAAATACTTCAAAACTTGAAATATTATGTGGATTATTTTACATTTCTAGAGTTATTTTGATCTTGAACCTAAGGGTGATTGTACCATTTTAAAGTCAACAAACTGAAACAAGTAATAAAATAATCTCACTATAGGATGCATGAGATGAGCCATTTGCAGTGAAGTACTTTCCTTGTGTGGTTTTGTTACCTTTCTTATGTGTTTCATAATATTAAATGTGTTCTAAAGCTGAATGAATTAACTACAAAAATCACTTAGAATTTTTTTAATTACACTCTATTTAGCACAATTAGTCATTACATGTTTTCCTCTGATACCTAGATTTGAGAACCCTTAATTTCTCTTCCATCCTAGTTGACCTATTTCATTCCTTCGAAAGTCCAGCCTAGGGAACCCTTAATTTCTCCCTCGATTGAACTTGAAACTATCCCACCATTTAGCCTTTAAGATCTGTAGTAGCTCATCTATTCTTGCCCTATAGACAATGTTTTTAGAACTGATTCCAGTCTTGTTTTTCTGACATTAGAATCCATAGCCCAATGGTAGAATAAAATATTTTTTCATCTAATTAAAGGATCCCACCACCCAATTTCAAAACAAAACCCAAGTGCAAGCCATAACTAGCCTAAAATCATCTTAACTAAAACAAAGTTAAAATATAAAGAGGGATCCCTATTTGAGCATGAGGATCTCCAAAAGTGCTTTGTGGTTACCTTTGATTTTTCTTTCTTCATTAACTTCAAAAGAAATATCAAAGTGATAACACCTCATACCCTATTAAACAAATATATTGGACATGAAGCTTCTCAACCATGGGAGTTATAATCAGAACAAAACCAACACGAAGAAAATTTTTGGAAGGATATCCACAAACAAGGGAATTGTTGCAAAAAGCACAGTGGATGGAATTTGTAGTCAAATTTGATGGATTCCACAAGGAAGTCACCAAGTCCTTCACCAAAGCCTTTGATGGAGTGGAAGTCAATATAGGGGACATAAAATTCACAGTCACATAATCTTTTGTTGTCGAAGCTACTCGATTGCCTCAAATTGGAGAAAAATGGTATACGAACAGAGGTATTGAAAGCAAAGAATGGAAAGCTTTTCTAAAGAATCCTAGCATGGATACCACCATTTTCAAGAAAGACATCTCGAGAATAGCATGAAAAAGTAAGTGGAGAAATTTTCTTCTAATAATTCAAAACTTTGTTACATGTGAAGGGAGGTTTAGATGCATGTTTTTCTATCATATCTGACTGTTAATGAATTTTATTGAGGATAATCAGATAAATATTCCTTATTTCTTGCTCAATAGTCTAAGAAATACTTCAGGGAATGTCCAAAGAAAAATTTAATTTATAGAAAACACCATGTATCACCATGGTCTCATTAAAATCCTTGTTGAATACCATCTTAAGAATGTGGGTGATAATTGGGAAATCCTTTGGGGAGGAACCATTTTAAAGAAGATAACCAAGAACAACCAAGCAACAATAAGGCAAAGAGAGGGAGAAAAAGAAAAATTGAAGAACCAGTAGAACAAGAACGTCCAAGGAGAAACAAGGCTAAGAGATGAAGAAAAAGAAAAACTGAAATACCAACAGAACAAGGAAACCAACAGTCACAGGAGCAGTTAGAGGATGACATTCCTCTTGCATAAATTTTGGGGAATATGAACAAGAAAGATGTTAGAAGAAAGAAAGCCAACCAAAAGATGGAGAGCACACCCTACACAAAGAAACCTAAGATATAAAGGAAGAAGGAAAAAATTCAAAAGCCTCATGTGACAAACTTAAGAAGAAGTACCAGACTAGATCCAAAACCAAAAGAACAACCTACAAAAAATATGGAGCATATTGACCTATAAGCAAAGGAAAATTCAAGGCTTTCTCCACACACTTTCATCACACCTCCTCAGAGTCCAGGCCTAAAAACACCTAAAATTGATCTAGTATACCAGGAAATATATGATTATATTGAGTCTCTAGAGAAACGAGATGCAACAATAACATCAAATTCTAATCAAGAAGAAGTCTATTTTAGTGAACCATAAGAAACTTTAGTAGTAAATGATTTAAAACAAGAAATTTTCAACTTGGAGACACTAAATAGGTACATTCAAAAGGAGAATCCAACTCTAAATTCGTAGAGTGAAATCCAAGTGGCTAAGAGTGAAAATATCCTCTTACACATAAGTCTTTGGTACAAGAAGAACAAGAAGCCAAAACAGAAAAACAGAGCTCTACAAAGGCAAGTCATAAACCTGAAGTACAATATTCTCATGAAAAATTCATGGATGGAAGTGGGTGGAAAGATGGGAAAAGACATGAAGTTAGATGTACTTGCAGAACTTTCAAAAGAAATGCAATAATTAAACAAGATGCATTAGTTTTGTGTTTTGCATGACTACATGCAAAGATCTCAGCATGGGGGAATGTAGAGTCTCATGATTGTTCTGTTTTTGACATCATTTTACATTCATTTTTCCTCTTTTCATCACTACTATCAACTCCAATAAACAACAAAATAAGATATTTTGACATGGTAAGGTACTCAGATGTCTTATTTTTCATACTTGGTAATGTTTCTTATTATTTAGTTAAAGATCGTAATAGATACGAAATTAACATGAATCTACAACTACCTCCATGGTCTGACATATTCTACTGCACTAGAAAAGAAAAGAAGCACATGGGCAGATAGGAATTCATCTCCCCATGGTTCTCCTTCTATTTGTCAGAGCCAAATCATCAAGGAAATCTCCTAGTCGTGTAGTCAATAGAGCGGGTCAATGCGTGGATGAACTGAGCAGCAAGAGTTCAATTCAATCACGACTCTCTGATTTGCTTTCCAAATAGAAAATCATCAAGAAGCATTATAATTTCCATTATTAGATTAACATTTAGATTAGGATTGTATTCAAGTTTTTAAGGCATGAAAATATCAAAACTGTTAGGAACGAATGCTATAT
>APFE031700217.1:0-63511 GCA_000404065.3 Pinus taeda | reverse complement strand
TATCTTGTAGTTGGACTCTATGGAATAAGAAAGAAATTTGATAGCTTGACAAAAGTGGTAGAGAAAAGATTAATCTCTCCTACCTTGACAAAACTGGTGGTCAAGATCAACACCTACAAAAACTTTGTTGTGGAATGTTATCAAAACTAATAGAAGCATATGAAAGAGTGTATAGTGAGAACCTTGAAAAACACGGTCATTGAAACTTGCAATGTTGTTTGTAGGAAGAGAAAGATTATGTTTCTTTTTTCCAAACATGTATGTTAGTATATTACAATTTAATGAATATGTTTTCCTATTATCATATATGGTTTCATACTTTAACAAAAAATTCACCAAGACTTCACTTTTTATTATTCAGTGAAAGATTTTCCAAGATCTTACAAGATTTTATAATTCATTGATAGATTTCCCATGACTTTACAAGATAATATAATCTTGTGAGATTTTTGCCAAAAAAATTATATATACATATTATATTATTGATAAAATCGCCTCCCATTTTTCCTATGTATCATGGGGATTCACCCATTTATTATACACATAAATTTAGGGTGGTTCTTAAAATTTTCCCTACGATGAGTACTTGTACCGGCTGAGACAAATTTCCACCAACGAGGATTTAGAGTTGAATAAACAAAACATGAATAATTACATCGGTGGTCTTGTCCAAATCAGAAAAATCTTGCTCGTGCTTCAAAACAAACTTGAAACTAGTCCGAGGACATTGTACTTGGATTCCATGGAGGCTAGAGTGCGCTTCTAGCCAGACACCATCACACAATTTGGGGAAATCATCACACAGTACCAAGCTTGGCACCAATATGTGGCTGAGAAGCAGCAAGTGGAGGTTGTTGAGATAGAGTTCTCCCAAACTCAAGAATCATAGTTTTGTGTCTTGTTAGGTTGTCATGTTGTCTCTACCCTATTTTGTCTTATATGGGTACAAGTGTAAAATGTAATATTATTATTAATTATTTTGTAAGTCAAATTCCAAGTGTCAATATTGGAATATGAAGAGTCATGATGTAATGTAATGAGTTACTTTGTAAAGAAGTTGAAGAGTAATAAAGGTAGTCGAAAGGTCACTAAGGGGAGTTGAATAGTCACCCTCTCTTGTTATAAATAGAACCTCATACTTCATAGAAGAGGCTTTTGGGAGCCAAGATTTTGGCTAGGCTTAGGCTTAGAAGGAGCTTGGGAGTATTGTGAAGAGCCTTGGCTTCTCCGTATCATGGAGCGAGTATACTTCTATGGAGGAGCAAGTGTTCTTGACTTTAATGTTCCACTATTGGGGCTAAAGGTCCATCAATGATGTATGTATGGATGGAAATTTCACTTATAAAAATAAAATCAGAGCTAACATGCTTTCATGCATATGTTGTGAATATAGTAGGAATATTCTTGTTGTATTTTCAATGTATGTCATTTAACTTATGCTCATGTTTATGAACTATTTTGTTTACATTTGTATGAATCTTTTTGAATGTGTGTTGTTTTATTAATTCAACACTTTAACTTGTGAACTACTCCACATCTTATCTTGTGATGTCATTACGCTCGTTTGTTACTTTCAATCTATGCACTATTACAGGCTTCCAAGGGGCACATTTCCTTCTCCCTTAATGTGTTGGAACCTTCATCCATCACACTTGGCTTTCTGTAGGATCACACACTTTCTCTCACCCAAAGTTACCATACTTCACTCTATGAGTTTTCGTAGTCAAGGCATATCATTACCACTCACTATTGGGACTCCTAAGCCAAATGGTGTGAGGTCTAGTTGGGACTATATATCGGGGAGATCGCCTGAATTTTGGCAGGTCGAGCACTGTCAACATGATCATCATTATTTTCAAGCACCTTTTCTTTCTTTGCAATCTCATCAAGTCTTGTCTATTCTTTGTTTTTCTTTTCCTATTTCTTTCCTTGCATCTAGTCCTTATACAATACCTTCTCATTGAATATGACATCTCCGCGCCTAATGATTTTGTGATTTTCATAATCATATAATCGATAACAAAAATCATTGACACCATATCCAATAAAGGTACATTTATTTGACTTTTCCTTAATCTTTCTTCAATTTTGTTTATTAATGTGGACAGAGGCTTCATATCCAAAAGTCTTTAGAAATGAGTAGTTTACCTTTTTACATGTCCATGTATCCTCTAGAATAACACCGTCCAAGGAACCTTAAGGCCCTATATTTATTAAATAAAGAACAATATCTACAACATCTTAAAATTATAAGAGAAATCATGCATGCAATCTCATGCACCTTGCACGCTTAATGATTGTCCTATTCATCCTTTATGACACACCATTTTCTTATGGTGTTCCTAGAACTATCTTCTCTCTATGAATTCCATGCTCTGAACAATATTTATTAAACTCCTTGCTACAATATTCACCTCCATTATATGATCTAAGGCACTTCAACTTCTTTCTTGTCTCAATCTCAACCAAAGCTTTCCATTTCTTAGAATTATCAATGACATCAAATTTATTTGGATTACAATATATTGAGGTATTCCTCATGGCATCATAAATAAAAGAAAAATTATAGCTAGAGCCACTGAGAGGTGATACTTGCGCAGGTACCCATACATCTGTATTCACAAGCTCTAATTTTTCATTCTTCTTTTCTTTCCCAACTCTGAAAAATATGACACTCTATTTTCCATAAAGACAATTCCCACATAAATCCAAATTAGCATCCTTCAAACCTGGTAACAAATTCATTGATTGAAGAAACTGCATCCCCTTCTCACTCATGTTCTTGAGCCTATGATGCCAAAGTGTTGTATATGCTACCATGGAGGTTAAAACATTAACTAAATTAGAAATACCATTCCATAAATACAATGTACTAACCTTTTCTCCTTTTTCTATTACCAAGGCTCCTTTAGTGACCTTCAAGGTTTTATCTGTAAATGTGGTTACACAACCTTCCCCACCCGATTTCCTTGTTGAGATTATTTTTTTATTTAAATATAGATCATGCCTTACCTCCTTTAATAACCATTACTTTCCATTCGGTTTATTTATAAAAACCTTACCCAATTGCAATCATTTTACAGTGTTTATCATCACACCAACAAAATTCTCCTAAATCTCCTTGAACATAGTCATGAAAATGTTTTCTACCGGGTGTGGCATGGAATGAAGCCCTTTAATCTACTACTAAGGCATCAATAATATTTTCTAACGAAAGAATCAATGCATCTTGCAACACATCACATGTTACATTCACTTCATGATTGTTGTCATGTTGCACTTCTCCTTCTTTACCCTTCCGAGACTTACAGTATTTCTTTAGGTGTCCCTTCTTCCCACATTTCCTACACACTATCCTTGATATGGATTTGCATATGCATTTTATTGACTTACTGTGATTTCCTATGCTCCTTCATTTTTCCATTTTCCTTCCCCTAGTCTCTGTAGTAAAAACATTATTTGATGTCTCATCGGAGCTTTTCTGTCACATTTCCTCACTAAGGATGGAACCAACACAATAATCAAACTTTAAAGTACAAGATTCAAATATAGAGTTACTAATAGCCATTTCTAAGCCATTCCAACTTTTTGGAAATGAATACATAAAAACAGAGCCCTAAATTCATCATCAAAATTTACCCCTACAAAACTTAACTAACTGGTAATTGTGTTAAATTCATTTAAATGGTGAGGCATATATCCATCTTCTGACATCTTCATATTAAATAAATTATTCATAATAAATACATTGTTTGGGGCAGAGGGTTTTTCATATAGTTTGGTTAATTTCATCATTAGACCTTTTGTAGTCATTTCCTTTGAAATGTTAAATGCCATCGACATTTCTAGACATGACCTTATTCTTCCTAGTGCCTTTCTATTGAGAAGATCCCTTTCTTCATCTATCATACTCATCAACTTCTTTAATTTTTCGTTCAATGGTAGCTAAAGATATTTTTTATACAAATAATCCTTCATTTTCATATTCCATAACTAGTAGTGTTGTCTGTTGAAGTTTTGAACCGTAAACCTACCATATTCCACTATTACGAACCAGAAACCCTTCTTTCCTGTGAGTTTGTTAGCTACATACATTGTCGAGCCTCAAAAATGCCCTTTCCTTAGCAACTCTTCTCCTCCCTTTCTTTGTTTTTCCATGAAGAAAATGCATCCCTATCATCAATAACCAGTATACATTGCCTTAATGAGAACATTTTAGTGATTTACATGTTATGCTTTTATGTTTTGTTGTTTGAATAAGTTTTTGTCTTTTAGTTATGGAACGCAACCTATTTTGCAACTAATCGGCTGATCCACAGCTACTTCCATGCTTTAACAGGTTCCAGGTGTCAGAAGGAGAAAATAACTACATGGGCAGCTTGGAAAACATCATGACATGGATCGTGTCCCATTCGCCTAGCCCGGGTCAACAAGGAAGATGGTACAAGACTCTGATCAAAGGAGAAGTCAAAACGTAGAGACCAAAGGCAAACAGGACTCTGTTTTGTACGCGTTTCATAGTGATGGGATCTAAAACAACTTCCTGAACCCATGGACTCCAACAACCATCTATGCAACTGAATCCAATAGCCATCATCTTAGATTTATGTTTCCAGCAACCGAGGAAGAGAATTTTGTGTGCATATCTGCTACGTGTTTTTGGTTGTAGCTTATTTTTCTCCATAAGAAGTTGTATAATTTTCTTATAAATACCTGTGTAAAGAATGCAGAACAAGTTTGATTTTGCTCATGTATTAAGCTCAGATTAATACTCTGTAATTTTGAAAACTCATTCTCTATTTTTAGTATGAAGACCGTGTGTTTTATGGACATCTGAAAGTGTTTCTTGGAGTTTTGATTGAGTACGCATAACCAGAGCAGTTGTAGAGGGCACCTACACTGACTGAGGTTTCATTTTGTTTTGTTTTATCTTTTATAGTTAAACTGTAAATTCATCATTTCTTCCATAATGTTCATAACCATTCACTAACCTTGTTTATAATGTAGTCTTTATTATTTTTTCACTAACGCAGAATAACTTCTTTTAGTGCAGAGTAGTTTATTCTACTTTAATTTCTTTTTAGTTTGTATCAGTAGTTAGAAGTTGAATTCAATAGTGTAGAGTAGTTTTTTTCATTTGTTGTTTCATTAGTCTTTAGGCTTTCAATTAAGATGATCAGTGCCATTATAGTTCTTGCCATTTTGTTACTAGTTTATTAACTCATGGTGTAGATGAATGTTTCTAAAGAGCCCTTCTAGTTGATAACTCATATTAAACTAAGTGGTTGAATACTTCATTCATGCAATGAGTCTTTTCTGCATTTTTGTATTTATCTTCTCTTAGAATAAGGAAGTACATAATTCCTCAAAATGTCATCACAAGGATGTTTTTCTTTTTCTCCCAAAATTGAGAGGCAGAGTAACTAAGCACTTCATTTAGTTTTTCTTCCATAGTAGATTAGTTGCAATTTCATTTTCAGTATTAGTATTTCATTTAATTTTATTTCCATAATAGATAGTTGCAAGTTCACTTTCAGTTTTAGTGTTTCATTTAGTTTTTGTTCTTGTAACATATTAGACAATAATTGCAATTTCCTTTTCAGTTTTCAGTATTCCATTTAGTCTTGTTTTTGTAAATAAATAGATAGTAGTTGTAATTCCACTTTTTAAGTTTGTAGCTCATGATTTGGAAATAATGATATGATTAGAAATCAAAACTTTGTTTTCGTTTATTGATTAAAATTTGCTTCCAAATATCACTTAAGCTCTTTTTAGTTCTCATTTCTTTAGGTCCTTAACAGTCTTTACAAGAGTTAGATTTAAGATTTTGTTAAGTACATTATAAACCATTATGGATTAAAGGATCAAAAACTCCCAAAAAAACATAAAACTAAAAAACAATGAAGTAAGAATGGTCATCTAGCATATATAGTGCACTACACTTCATCAGTTTACGATACCCGGATTGATAATTTATGTAGAGCAATTTAGGACACTAAATTGACCAAACATTTTGGTGTCCTTGCCGGGGAAGTGTAACTAGGAGCCTTATCTCTTACATTCAAAAAAAAAACAACACAAAACAATGACATGCATAGAGAAAGAGACTCTAGCGGTAGATTTATAGCTAGGGTCAGAAGTTCAATTCCTACAACTCCACCTACTCCACCAAGAGTTAGAAAAGGCACACCTCCATCCCAGACTCATACTCCCAGCCATAGGATTCCTAGAATTCAAGGGGTAGAAACTCAATCAGAAGATTCTCCTACTTCATCTACCAAAACAGTCTTAGGAGAGAAAAATTTTGAATCTCCAACAACAGGGATAACCTTTTTCACCTCCACAGGAGAGCGTATTGTAGTTGAAGAATTAGGAATACCTGTTGAGGAAGAAAAAGTAGAAAATCTCTCCCATAGTCCATTAATAGAAGAATCAAAGAAGGAGGGAATAACCTTGCAGGTTGAGCCCTATACTAACTCTGAAGAAACTATAATGACAGAAGAAGAACAAGATGGAGAATTCTCACTGTTTGGAGGAGGGGGTAGAGGGAGAGGTAGACGAAATAATGGAGGAGGTAGAGGTAATAATGGAGGAGACAGAGGAAATAGGGAAGTAGATAACTTTTTTGGATTCCCTATAGTGGATGAGGAAACACATACCACAATGAAAAATATCTCACCATCTGTCCTCCCAAACTTCTATAGGTTGAGAAGTGAGGAACCTGAAACATTTGTGTTTGAGTTTGAAGTCTTGTGCAGAACTTATGACTATCTAGAAGATTCTCAAAAACACAAATTGTTTCCTTCAACACTAAAAGGGGCTGCTTTAAAATGGTTCATGGGGTTAGTCACTCAATCCATTAGAACGTGGAATGACATGAAACATGCATTTTTGGATAGATACTTGGATTATTGTATGCCTACCAATCATAAAGATGAGGTGTTTAAAATGATGCAAAAAGAGGATGAAAAATTAGAAGATTTGATTGAGAGATTTAACTATAATTTGAAAAGAGCAAAGATGAACAATTTAGATGAGGAAACCTTGAAAGATCTTTTGTTAGAGGCCATTAGAGATGAGTGGATAAATATCCTTAACATCATGGGGAAGGGAGATATCTCTCAACTTCCATTGAGTGACATAGGAGAAATATGTATTCATCTCTCAAGAGGGAAATCTAAAACAGGGAAAGGGCCGAGAGATACTTCTCTTGTTAGAGCAAACAAATATGCAACTAGATTTGTAAGTAGGCCGAAATTGGCAATATGCTTGATGAGTTTAAAACTGACATTCTAGAGAGCCTTAGTGAACAACTAGACACCCTTAAAATTCAAAACAAGTAGAAAACAGATGTTGATGCTTTAGCCATTTTTTGTCCAAAATGAAGGAAGAAATATGCTCTAAGGGAATTCCTTTTAGATGCAAAAATTGTAGAAGCATGTATGATTTGTCCAGAAAGTCATGAGAACAAGGGTTGTCCTTCAATCCTAGGTCTTAAGGTTGTCTTTCAAGAGGAAACAGTCCCAAATTATGTAGAATCTCTTTGTTTTGTTGCAAGAAGACCTTTGTAGGGTCCACAAAATAATGGATTTAACAATGCAATATATCTTTAGCCCCCACAAAACTGGAATTCTTGGCAGCAACCTTAGCTTCAACCTCAATCTCAGTATCAATCTCAACCATGGGCACAAGGGGTACAAAATCCTTATGGGAGATTTTCTCAATATTATCAATATCCTCCATCCTACCCGAATTATCCTCCCCCACAAAATCAATAGGCACAACTTCAAAATCAGAATCCTCAACTTTCATTGCCATTTCCATAACAACCTCCACAACAAAGTCAAAACCCTCAACTCTTGCTACCATTTTAGCAGAAACCAAATTAGCTACTGGCCCAACCATTACCAAACACCAATAATAAAAACCCTCAGAATGCTTACATGGTAGAAGGACAACAATTTCCAACTTACATGATTACTCCTATAGATCTTAATGATGTTCAACTTAGATCTGGTAGGATATTAGAAAAGGAAAAACCTTATATAGTTATTCAAGAATAAGACATTTCTGAGGAAGATTCTCTAAAAGTCAATAAAATTTTTGAGGGACCACCCCTTCAAAACCAAAACACTGAAAAAGAAAAACAAAAATAATCAATAAACACAACTATCATTGAGCAACCAGCATCTACTTCTACACCTCCTTTTCCTGAGAGATTACAAAGTGATAGAGGGGTAGAAAAACAGATCTTGTTTCCCAATTATGATTTTCTAGATGAAATGAAGAATGTTTGTATCAAAATTCCTTTGTTACAAGCCATTAGAGAAATTCCAATTCTAGCCAATACAATAGAGGAGTTGAGCATCAAAAGACCGAGTCCTTAATAGCTGAAGCAACAGAACTCTCAAGGCTAGGAGAAAGGTGGTTCAAAAACAAAGAGTTTCATGATGAATCTTGGAAGGTGATTCTTAAAAACCCAGGTATGGACATTTCAGTTTTTAGAAAAGGGATTCCAATCTCTGCACTCAAAAACAAATGGAGTAGCATTTTGTTAATACTGCAAAATTTTATTACATGTGAAGGGAGGTTTGGATCTATGTATGTGTATCATATACGATTGTTAATGAATTTTATAGAGAATGGAACCCTCAATATTCCCTTTTTCCTTTTGAATAGTCTGAGAAGAATGACAACCAATGTTCAAAAGAAAGTTGAATCAATGGAAACCACTCTATATCACCATGGACTAGTGAAGATTTTAGTTGAATTTCATTTAAGAACTGTAGGGGATACATGGGAGGACTTTTTGGTAAAGAATTTCTTCCAAGATGCTCCAGATTTATCTGAGGGAATTCATGTTAAAAGAAGTAGGAGAAAGAAGACCAATCTCACCATTCAAAGCACCCCTGAAACTTCAGCACAAAAAAATGATAAAGAAGAACCAATCTCTGAAAAATTAACAGAGATCAAAAACAGACTAAGCAGAGGAGAAAAATGAGAGAAAGGGTTGAAGAAATCAACGAGGATATTCCTGAACCTTCATCACCTAAAGAGGATGAACAGTTCCTTTCTGAAAAACTAACCAAGATCAAGGAACAGATCAAGAAATATAAGGAGAAAGGAAAGAGGAAAAAGGATACAAAAGAAGAAACCATAGGCTTCCAAAACTTGAGGAGGAGTTCTAGACTCTGAGGCAAAGTGAAGAAGGTGAAATCAAAAGAGGCCCAGTTTATAAATTTAGAGGAAGAAACTCCAGCTCAGTCCCCTGACAGTATTCCATATGAGCAAAGTCCACAGAACTCTCCTCCACAAAGCTTTGAAGGCAACCCAAGTATAGCTTCTCCAAGCATTGATCCAATACAACAGCGAATATATGACTACATAGAGTCATTAGAGAAAAATAGTACATCAATAGACCCAGGGACTTCAGCTAATCCAGAGCAGGCCGCCACCTCACAAGAAAATCTAACTAGCTCCCTCAAATAGGAGATCTATGAGCTAGAAATTCTGAATAGGCACATCCAAAAAGAAAATGAAACTTTAAGGGAGAAAAATAAGCTGGATAGAGCTATTCATGACAACACCATGCTATACTTGGGACTATGGCACAAGAAGAACAGGAAGCTGAAAAAGAAAAAGAAGAAGTTGAATAGGGCACTTATTAACCTCAAGTACAGATCTCTCATGAGGAAGCCAAGGATGACAGTCGGTGTAAAGAAAAGCAAGAAGAGGAAGTTGGATGTGTTGGCTAAAGTATCAGAAAAAATGCAATAGGAGGAGGATGTTCACAATTTTGATTGCATGGGGACATGCAATGGTTTTGCAGTGGGGGTATGTTGAACCTCAAAACTGCCCTTTCCTTAGCAACTCTTCTCCTCCCTTTTCTTTGTTTTTCCATGAAGAAAATGCATTCCTATCATCAATAACCAGTATACATTGCCTTAAGGAGAACACTTGAGTGATTTACATGTTATTCTTTTAAGTTATGTTGTTTGAATAAGGTCTTGTCTTTTAGCTATGGAACGCAGCCTATTCTGCAGCTAATCGGTTGTTTCGCAACTACTTCCATGCTTTAACAGGTTCTAGGTGTCAGAAGGAGAAAATAACTACATGGGCAGCTTGGAAAACATCATGACATGGATCATGTCCTATTCACCTAGCTCAGGTCGACAAGGAAGATGGTACAAGAGTCTACTTCAAGGAGAAGTGAAACGTAGAGACGAAAGGCAAACATGACTTTGTTTTGTACACGTTTCACAGTGATGGGATCCAAAACAACTTCCTAAACCCACGGACTCCAACAACCATCTATGCAACTGAATCCAATAACCATCATCTTAGATTTATGTCTCCAGCAGCCGAGGAAGAGAATTCCCTGTGCTTGTCTGCTATGTGTTTTCGGCTGTAGCTTATTTTTCTCCATAAACAGTTGTATAATTTTTTTTATCAATACCTATGTAAAGAACACAGAACAAGTTCGATCTTTCTCGTGTATTAAGCTCAAATTACTGCTTTGTAATTTTGAAAACTCATTCTCTATTTTTAATATGAAGACCATGTGTTTTATGGACATCTGAAAGCATTTCTTGAAGTTTTGATTGAGTACGCATAACCTGAGCAGTTGCAGAGGGCCTGTGTGCTGACTGAGGTTTCATTTCATTTTTTTTTATCTTTTATAGTTAAACTGTAAATTCATCATTTCTTCCAAAATGTTCATAACCATTCACTAACCTTGTTTATAATGCAGCCTTCATTATTTTCTCACTAACGCAGAATAACTTCTTTTAGTGCAGAGTAGTTTCTTTCTACTTTAATTTCTTTTTAGTTTTTATTAGTAGTTAGAAGTTGAATTCAGTAGTGTAGTGTAGTTTGTTTCATTTGTTGTTTCATTAGTCTTTAGGCTTTCAATTAAGCTGATCAGTGCCATTATAGTTCTTGCCATTTTGTTACTAGTTTATTAACTCATGGTGTAGATGAATGTTTCTAAAGAGCCCTTCTAGTTGATAACTCATCTTAAACTAAGTGGTTGAATACTTCATTCATGCAATGAGTCTTTTCTGCAATTTTTTATTTATCTTCTCTTAGAATAGTGAAGTACATAATTCCTCAAAATGTCATCACAAGGAATTTTTTCTCCCAAAATTGAGAGGCAGAGTAACTAAGAACTTCATTTAATTTTTCTTCCATAGTAGATTAGTTGCAATTTCATTTTCAGTGTTAGTATTTCATTTAATTTTATTTCCATAATAGATAGTTGCAATTTCACTTTCAGTTTTAGTGTTTCATTTAGTTTTTGTTCTTGTAACATATTACACAATGATTGCAATTTCATTTTCAGTTTTCAGTATTCCATTTAGTCTTGTTTTTGTAATTAACTAGACAGTAGTTGCAATTCCACTTTTTAAGTTTGTAGCTCATGATTTGGAAATAATGATATGATTAGAAATAAAAACTCCATTTTCATTTCTTGATTGAACTTTGCTTCCAAATCTCACTTAAGCTCTTTTTAGTTCTCATTTCTTTAGGTCCTTAACAGTCTTGACAGGAGTTAGATTTAAGATTTTGTTAAGTAAATTGTAAACCATTAGGGATTAAAGAATCAAAAACCCCCAAAACAACATATAACTCAAAAACAATGAAGTAAGAAGGATCATCTAGCATATATAGTGCATTACACTTCATCAATTTATGATACCCAGATTGATAATTTATGTACAGCAATTTAGGGCACTAAATTGACCAAACATAGACCTTCGACTCTAATACGAGTTGTAAGAAATTAATTAAAAAATAAATTGTAAACATAAAATATTGTGGAATCACAAACACAAAAAATCATAAAACATCAGAGTCAGAGATATACGTGGTTCACCCAATTTGGTCTATGTCCAAGGGAAAATAGTCAAGTCTTCCTTTATTTTATCTATCAAAATTAAGAGATACAACCTACAAAAAATATGCTATAATTTCCTCTTCGATCTCACACAGCCGCAACACAAATCCCTTATATAAATCGACGGTTTCATTTTAAGGAAAATAACCCTAAAATAACATAACTTATAATGTTAGATCTATGGCCTAATTAATGAACCAAATTGACTACAAAATTACAATATTTTAGAAGGAAATTTTTATAAAAAAAATTCTTTGGAGGGAACTTCCCCTCACCCCCCTTCCCCAAACCCCCGTGCTAAGGGGGGGATTATAAAACCATTTCCCCACCTCCCAAATCCCCTTGACGATGATCCTATGGTCGGGGTTGCTTCCCTACTAGGAACTGGGGTCCAACATGACTAAAAGGAGACCTATGAATCAAGAAGATAATTAGGAAACACACCCAGTAATATGATATTGTTTTTCAACTCATCAAAGGTGATATTGGAGATATCCATGACCCTATCATGAGGTGGAGGATGAATCCCCATGTCACTAAAAGGAAGGTTCCCACGAAACAAATGAGTCAACGGTTGAATGTTGAGAGGTGCTACAATTGGATCAATGTATTCTACTTAGTTATCCTCTTCTTGTTCATCATTTGTATTCTAGGCCTTTAGATCCTCCTCTAACTTGCTCACAAATTCCTCTTCATGTTTCTTCCTATTTTCTTCTTCATCTTATAGCCCCCACTGATCCTCCTCTCCCATCTTTTTTCTGAGATCTTCTTCTTGTTGCTTCTTTTGAGCTTCCTCCTCTTTTCTCTTCTTCGATTATTCTTTTTTCTTCTACATGTCCTCTCACTTCTTATTTTTCTTATGCTTCCTCTTATTTCCTTTTCCTATCTTCTTCAAATTTCTTCTTGTTATTTTCTTTCTCAAATTTTCCTTTAGTGTGCATATTGGCCTTGAATTTATTGCTCATCTCTTGTTCAAAATCATGTCTCTACTTCCTCTTTAGCTCGACATTAACCTGAGCCATGACTTCCTATTGGGTCCCTACATGATCAATATCGAGCACATGTATTTTGTGAGAAGGGTCTGCCTCATCATCCATTCCAGCTTCTCTAGAAGCATTATACAAGTTATTTGGCTTCTCTTCATCTTCTTAGGAGTCAGAAGATTAAGGCCATGTGTACCTCAACTTTTCATAATGTTTCTTTCATACACCTTTAGGGTCATATTAATGGAATCTTATCCCTTTGAATCTAAGGAAATTAATTTCTTCAATATATACCTCTATTTCCTTCATATTCTTCAATTTATATGACCATATTTGTAAAGGGAGGATGGGCCACAAGGACTTATTCATCTTCTACAATTCTTGTGACAACCCTATGCATAGTTTTTAGAAAACTTCTTGCATGAATACTTTATCCATTACATACTTAACATAATATGTGGAGGCTTACAACCTTTGAATGCTCTAATAAATGTTCCCTGAGAAAATGTAAATCAATCCATAACTTTTTCAACAACTTATTTAGTCCTTCTAGTTATGCAAGGTGCCTCACCTTCAAATGTCATTTGATAAAGCACTGTAATAAAGAGCTAAACTATTTTCTAATACACTCCCCTATATCTGACCTCTAACATTATCTTATAATAGGTGTGGACAAGAGGTTGTTACTTGGTCCATTTCCACTATAGACATGGGAATTCATTCCGAGCATAGATCCCATCAAGCAAGAAGGTTGAAATATAGAACTCGGGCTACTCGCTTTGTGAAACATTTTCTTCCTTCACAAAATTCCTCTATAATTTTTGGGCTAATATATCTAACCAATTGAGAGTTTTTCTCTCATACGAACATGGGTAGGCCATATATACCCATCCTTCTTCGAATAATTATGTGCTTTCACACCCATACAACCCATAACACAAATCCATGAGGTATTTATACCCTTTCCTCAGTGAATTTTTTCTATAGGTTCCACCAGGATTCTGGTAGAATTTGATCAGTTCTCCCCACCATTTCTTAAGAATTTCCTTTGTAACAAAATGAGAACAAGTTGCATAGTAATTTGAATTCAAATATCCCTTTATATTTGACATCTTTTAATAAGAGTGAAGGTCATGGGGCTGATACATATCAATCTCTTTCTTGCTTTCCCTACTGAGGATCGTATTATTAGAATCAATATGTTGCAGTATCCATCTTGTCACTTCTGCACAAGGTAAAATTGGATACCTACTAGCAATCTTGTAGAATATGGAATTTTTCACATTGATGTCAATTTCCTTTTCCTTTAGGTCTTCTAGGAACCCCTTCTTCATAAATTATTTGAAAATCATCTACCATTTTAAGGTGGTGGACTTATAAATGAAGAATTTTGTGTATGAAAAAATTAGTACTTTAGCTCTTAAACTATCTGCGACATCTTCGATACTTAATTCAGTAGCCTCTTGTATTGTTCCTTTATGTGTAGCTAGAGGCATAATCCCAGTGCAAGATGAAAAAATAATATTTTCCAAATTAATAGTACTTGGAAATTGGAATTCACTCATGGAAAATAAAAAATTGTCCCAAAAAGCCACCTATTATATCTATACATCTGCAAAATAAGTCAATATGAAGGGACATCACACTAGTTATGTTCACAAGAGTATAAGATTGAGGCAATGTGTGGCTATGTTGGTCATTGGAAGTGTTCTCGGCACTAATAGTGGATGTTGGCTACATGGGGCCTGACCCAGGTTCAGAAGTGATTTAGCCAAGCAAATCTTGGTACTAGTAGCCCTTTCGGCAAAATTCCACGAAGCGCGGACTGAGGTCTCACCCGAAGTAGTATGGGAGGGTGCTGGAACTAGGTTTTCACACCATAGGGATGTCTTGATGAAGGTTCTAGAGGTTCGTGGTCTGAACCTGCATGTTTGCGCTGCTCCGCGTAGCAGCCTGTGCGCACCTCTGGAAGGGGTACGAATACAATACTATCCTGATCTCGAACCTTATTTCGCTATTATATTAGTGTTTTGACTTAGTTTGTGCGGGCCTAGTATTCGTATTACTTATTCAACTCTCAAGTAAGTGTGCGCAATCAAAATCAATATAAATGTGTAAAGATAAACAGTACCATAGATGCACAATATTTAGAATCAAACTTATTTTTATTAATAAACCTTTTCAAGTTCAGTTCAATTACAGACCCAACTTCGCCCTGCACACTTAGCTACAAGGGTCTACGCACTCAGCTGCGAACTCTACTAGGCCTTTGTGCACTCAGCTGCAGAGCCCCTTCCTACTACTATGACCTAATACATTTCAGATCCACTTCTATCCTCTAACCATGCCTTCGCATCTATCTATTACTGTCTACTCAAAAACTATCTTTACACTTAGAGCCTCGCTTTATTTATACAATCCCACGGTCTCTGGACCATGGGTAGGTCGACACCACTTTACATTATTTTACAATTCTTAGGGCGGACAACCCTATGACTCATCCTAGACTTTCACGCTCCGCGTCTGTACTTCACCGAGTCTTTACAATACATTAACCAAAACTTGGGCTTTAAGCGCCAAAAACATGTTGTGGGGGGATTCTCTACCCAACAGGCCCCCATCACAATCATCGTGACTCATCGTGAGTCACTCTGCTGGTGTGGCGATCTTTGTGCAAAGTCCATCCAACTGTGCTTGCGTTGCGCGAAGGTTCACAACACATCATTCTACCATCTACTGGATCTGCTCTACTCGCTCGGCTGAATGCTCACTGTCAGGGGAAATCCCTGTCTTAAAGCATGCGTCACTTTCACCTGTGCAATTTTTCCTTCCATGTCGGCAGTGATAAGGAAGGCCTCATTAGTCCAAGGGTAGATGTGTGCTTTAAGTACTACCTCTTTTTGGCGCGCGACATCCACTTTTTCCTTCAACGCCTTCGTCTTTTGTAGCTTCGTCAACCGCTAGGTCAGGACCACTATTTGTGCCATCCCGCGCACACTATCTTATTGCATTTGAAGCTCGCACGCCTCTATTTCCAAGAAATGGGTGGGGGGGTCCTCCTGTAAGGAAGTGAGGACCGCAAAGGATTCTTCCAACATAGTTGTACAGGTCTGCACTACCTGTCCTAATTCCTCCAGCCCCTTTTGGATAGTGCTAGCGCACTGTTCTCAAACTTTTAGGGGTGTGGATGATTGCGCCTTTAATTTCATTTCAGCAATCTAAAGGTTGTAGTCCAGCTAGAGCCTCGTTGCTTCCTCCTTTTCCTCATGGAATCCACTAGCCAATTTGTGAATTCACACACCGATTGGTAGTTTTGTTGCAATTTCTAACTCTAGGGCACAATGATATGCTTCCTCTACTATCTGCTCCAGCTGTTGATTCTACGATAGCACTTCATCGCATTATAGGCTAAGCTGCTTGATTTTGATTCACTATTCACTGAGCATTTACATTGTGCATCCTTCCCTAGCGCAAAGTTCTATTGTCACTTCGTCCTGCAGCTGGTATAATATATCCTGCGGAAGGGCAACCAAGTTTAGGCCGAGTCCTTTGATCTAGCCCACCGCGACTTTGTCCTCCATGTTGTTCACTATAATTGATCCTTCTAGCAGCATGATGGTGTTAGCCATTTCGACCTGCAACAACTTCTCTATTGCCAATGTACCCGTAGCACCGTAGGCGGCTACCATTCCCTCTTGTGGGGCCCGCCCTTGAAGTTCCTGCAGTTGCGCCCTGAGGGCCCCCAACACATTCTGCTACTCTGTCATTGCTTCCTAGAGCGATTCCCTGGTGACCTCGTGAACTATGTCGCCGATGTCGTATGGGTCACCCTATTTTAGTGTAATGGGATCACCAACTAGTTTGGAAGCCTTACTCTTCTTCCGTGGCCCTCTTCGTTCTGTACTGCATAACCGTTTCAGTTGTGCAGGTGTCATGCTTGGGTCTACTCCTTCCGCCATGTCATCTATCACCTGTCCTGTGGTTAGGTCTAGGCCTCTTTCCTCCTATGTCGTGGTGGCCCTGGTGGCTAGTGTTGCTACTGCTTTTTTGGCGGCCTTGGTCTGCTCTGTGACGGCTTTCGCTGCCTCGCGAGAAGCCCTTACCTCCTCGGCAAACTGCTCGTTGCGCTTTTGCTGTGCCAATAGCTTGGTGGCATCCTTTTGTTTTTGTATTGTTGTCTCACCGCGCACCGCTAGATTCGGGGCGCGTCACTGAGGTGGCCATGAGTCAAGCATGGCGAAAACAACGTCATCAATCGTGATGAAAGGGAGTTTGGTCTAGTTTTGCTTCGGATCCTTTCGCGCCTTGATATACACATTATGCGTATCTACCTTAAAGTCTACAAAGCTCCCTAGACTGTCATAGACTGTGGGGGATAGTCATAGTCTTTTATTGATCCACATCTGGATGCTCGCCTCCATGAGCACCCAAAAAATCTTGGTCTCGCGGATCCTTGTGGCATCCTTTGTCACCCTGAGCGACACCTATTTTGCCGCCTCTGGCAAGTCCTATTTGAGGGGGGGGGGGGGAACTGACTATCCTCAAGCAGTTCCCCTGTCACCAATAAGATAGACAAGAGAAACCATGCGTAGTGGAATGTCTTGCCCTGCTCATGAGCTTCTTTGCAATTGGTTATGAATTCCTCACAGAGGAACTCAGCCCAATTGAATTGGACCCCCTCCACGTATTGTTCGGCTAGCCCGATCACCGTCATTAGTAGCTCATTGCCACGACATTTTCTCATAACCTTCCTAACCAACAACTGGGTGGCTACGCACACCCCTTTGTCTTAAATTCTACTAATTACATAGCCTCTATGCTTCTTTTCCAACTTTTATTTCTTCTTCATGGCCTCTATGAGCGCCAAATCTCCGCTTTTGCCAGCTATTTCCGCAAGGATCCTTCTTGTACAGGGAAGCTGAGAAATCCTATGAATAAGCTCCGTCGTGATACGAATAGGCTCCGCCAGCTAGAAGTACCCATCGTGCACCAGGAAAAGGAGTTGCTTGATGAAAAATATCATGATTGGTGCCCGGTGAAAGTGTGGAATCCATAGTAGGTGGAGTAGCCCAACATCCTCCACGCCGCGCAGCCATTTCCACGACTCTAATGTTGTAATTGACCCCTCCTTGCTCTATTTCATGATTTGGCTAGTCTCCAAATGTGGGAACTTTTCGCTATCCGCGAGGTCCCAATCTTCAAATTTCATTGTGGGCATGTGGTCCAGAACTGATCCTTCAAACAAAATTCCATTTAGGAGGAGCAGGGTTTGGAGTGCGCTCTTAACGACATCTAAATCTTTGGGTACTTTTACTCTCACTTTCCACAGAGGGACATACTTGGGCAGTTTTACTGCAGCTCGCACTGGCTGAATGTCCTCCTCCATTTCTTCATCCGCCTCGATCTCTTCTATGAACACCTGAAGGTCCTCATCATCATCATCTGTCTCAAGATTGACAGTCTTACCCTTTTCTTCCATAGACAGTTTACCAAACCACGAATTTCGTGGAGACATACAGACCGGTCCTGCTGCCTGTGGATCCTTTTTGGGCCTCGGCGTTCGGGGTAAATTTGGAATTCCTGGTGCATCCCCCACTGACGGCGTAGGGCTCTACATGACTCCCTTAGTTTTTGACATCATTTTGTTCAGGAAGTCTTGTGTCTCCTTCAGTAGTGTCTCAAACCTTGAACTTGGTCTCAAATCCTCTAAATTCATAAGGTCCATACCCAATTGATGGTGCAAAAACTGAATTCTCAAAATGCCAATGGTTGTTCGTTGGATAACCACCTGTGATTTATAGGCCTTTTTGAATTAAAATTCGATCGCTCCCCCCTCATTTCGCTCATTAATGCAAGATCGGCGGTAGATTGTCCCAAATCTAGTTCTGACTTCGTGTCTTAATTGCTTGTTGCCCACTCCTCATTGCCTTAAATTGGACATCTTGTCATGAACAGCGACACCAATGGTCACTTCCTGGCCTACTCGCATGGCAGCGCAGCTCCCTATGCGTGGGTGCGACCCCTATGGCATACTGATCTTGCGTGCAACCTCCTTGTCACACAGCTCCCCTACAGACTCTCCTATAGTCTTGCACTCTCTTTCAACTGCTTGGAGTGCTGAGACTATGCTCCCTACGGATAGTCAGGTAGTTGCACCACCTGTCCGAGGCTTCAATTTACCTTCCAGCCTGGTCTGCGGGCACTCCTCAATTACCCTCGTGATAGTCAATGCCTCATATTCTTCCTTATGCGGTGTGCTCCCCTAGTTATTTTATCTGGTAAGGTGCAGTCGCAGCCATGGTAGCAGAGCCATAAATTCTTGGTGACCATCTTCTAATGTAGTAGTATGGCTACCCATATATTGTCTTGTCATTCTTAGTTCCTCGGTACAACATGCTTACGTGATTTCAGTTTCCAGTTTGTTGATTTCTGCATCCAGTTACCCTCTTTTCTTCCTCAGTCGTACCCAATCTTCTTCGAGTTCATGAAGCTTATGGTTCCCTCGTCGAATCACTTCCTAAAGTTGCATATGTTCCCCTCCACGAATTCCTTTGTCGAGTTCCGCGTGTACTGTCCCAACTGTGGGAGTTGTTGCATAGGGATTCCTTTCCTCCAACATTATGGTCTCGAATCTACTTGTTGGCTTCAGAATCATTTCTGCGCTCAGGTTTTTGTACATGGCCCTATAGGCCCATCGGACTGCTGGTATGTGCAGGTCCCAATCTGTTCATCTCACCTGGTGAACCCTGTTTAGGATTCTGCATACCTTATTGAATGCTTCTATGTGGAACGTTTGTGGTGCGCGTCGCTTTTATTATTGCTACATCCTATTCTGACTTTCGATCCTTAGTTTGGGGTGTGTTCATGTGGAGTGCACAAGACACGTTTGTACCCATCGACACAAGTGGGTGTGCAAGCTGCTTCATCCTGGTTGCCTAACTCTCATTTGATGCTGGGGGCTTCCAAACTGTAGGCGCATTATCCTTCTATATATGTGCCAGTCCTCAAAATTTCCTTGATGTGTTCCCCACCAGTGTATAGGTGTTGCACATAACACCCACTTCAACGCGTCGAACCATTGTTGTTCGAGTACTACATTTTCAAATTTGTCCAGGAATTCATCCACTGCTATCAATCCATCATATGTCAGCAAATCCCTTGCCTCTGTTGTCACGTAATGCAGTGATCTAACCAGCATGTTGCAATTCAACATTGTCACTCCATGCAACTGATTCTACCATCATTCTACTTCTTCATCTAAATCCGAAGTGCGGGAGTTTTCACACTCCCATGAGATTCTCAAACCTATAGTTGGATTCACCCAATCCTCATCTCACACAGTTATCTTGTAAATACAATCAAGCTCATCGTCACGCACTGGTTCAGTGTAGCGCTCTCCTTCGGCTGGGTTTAGTGGGACTACTACGCATAGCAACTTTTTCTCGAAGATCATTTTGTGCTTCTTCAAATTGATGACTCTGTTCATATCAATGGCCCAGTTGATTCCTAATAGCGTGGGATAGGGATTACTTTCATCGACAATCTCTATCACTTCAAAATATTTATGTGTGCTTGCGCCTTCAGTATCAACTGTTACCCCTTGCAACCTCCCCATGGGAAAAACCTTTTGTTGGTTCTCCATTTGTAATTGAATAGGGGACCATTGTAACATGAGCCTGCCCATGTGTTCCCATGTTTGCTTTGGTAACACATTCACGTCCGAACCCAGATCTAGGATTACTTGATCCATTTCATACTCACCAATATGTGTAGTTAGTCTCATTCCCCTCCTGGTGTGCAATGCATGCTTTCCCAATTTTTGGACTACGCGCGGTTCTCTTGACCTCGCGCGCCCAGTGATCTACTCTTGTAGTCCCTTAACTACCATGTTGTCACACAACAGTTTCATGCATGTCTACGGAAAGGTAGTAAGCATTGAAGGATCCATTCCTGGCTCTAGTTGATCCTTACTACCTAAAGTGGAGGCCTCAGTGAATCTCTTCTTAGCTTCCATGAATGTCTCCTTTGTGCGTTCTAAGTCAAACTCAAGTTCCTTTGTAGGAGCCTTGCGAACCCATGTATCTTCCCCAAGTTGCTTCCCCTTATCTTCCCTCATGGTCACACTGCTTCTGAGCATCATGTTCACATTTGAGTCTTCTTCGTGCAGTTTAAACCTCATCATTTGTATATTCTGAGTCGAAGGAGCCTGTAATACCCCTTTTTCGCGTATCTGTGTGATCAACGTAGGACAATCTATTGTTTCATGATCAAACTGAGAAAAATACGAATAGGATATCCTCGTTGGGTTGGTATAATCACAAGCATAGTGCCCTGGTCCTCCGTAATTTTAACAAATTAACTGTTTTTGGCCCCTTCCTGGTCCCATTCCTCCTCATCCTCGACCTCACCCCTGAAATCTAGTGTGCACCATCCCCGCAGCTGGGTTGAGGGCTCGTGTTTCTGTATGCATCCTATAGGCTGGGATCTAATCCATCATTAACTCATAGCTGCGACAAGTGTGCTCGGCGTGGCCTACCGACCTACAGAAATTACAAAACAACTGTTGGGGAGTTGATGTATAATTCTGCAACAAATGACAATTATCCGTCATGTGTTTTCCTCCTATCTGATAGATCGCACACCATAACGTGGGTGCCTCATTCATCCCTGCCTGTGCCTCTAGTCCCAATGGCATTGGCCCCCCTCCTACAAAGTAGTTCACGAACACTAGACAATGATCCTTGTCATGGATTTGGCCTTTGCATTTTATGCACCATAATTCCTCGCATGCCTCTTGCTGTGGTGCCCTATCCTGCTTCAAACCTTGCATTTCCAGGCATAGATTCTGTAGTTGCGCGTGGATTTGATGAACTCCCAACCCAGGGTCTTGTATCGGGGTCTCATGCAACCTCATCGCCATTTCCAATGCTTCGGCCTGGGTGGAAAGTTTATGTTGTGACAATGCCAACCTCAAGTGTGGTATCAGAGATGCCACAAACCACGCACAATGTTGTGCATTTGTTAGTGTCATATTGGCCTCGCGGATCATACTATTTAGCCTTTGGTTCAGATCCCAGGGGGTCTCGCCTGGAAGCATCGCGATCTCTTTAAACCCAATGATTGACTATGTCTCTGATTTTGGCCTACTAAATTCTCTGTTCAACACATTCTGGATCTCTACTATCCCTGCGTTTAGGTGGTCGTTAGAGTGCTTGATATACCATGTCAATGCGTGATCCTGTAGCGCGTTCACCAATGTAACCATCTTAATATTGTCATTCGTGACACCTTGCACTTCCCATACTGCTCTTACCATGAACCAGAATTGGTCTGGATCTTCATTCAATACTCCTCTGAATATAGGTAGTTTGATCGCACTCGCCATGTTGAACTATGGGGGTGGTGGATGTGGAGTGGGTGGAGATTGAGGTGAGGGAGGTGAAGTGGGAGGTGGCATGGGTGGATGTGGTAACCGCGGAATGTGCTACCTTATCAAACTGGTCTCGCTTCTCTGAGAGACCTTAGTGAGCTCTTCCTCACTCTCTTGTGAAGGTGAAATTAAGGGACTGTTTTCTAACCCTTCGCTGCTTTTGTAGATCTTTTTGCTCTGCGTTGTCCCAAACATTAATGTATTCACATGACCCTCTTTTCATACAACAACATCTTAATCCAAGTATTTAAAGACTTAATATACATACCTCATGACCCCTTGACAAAACATTTTTTTGCTTTGCTATAGTTCATGGTCGTGTCTACCGCAAACTCGGTGATAAATCCACCTATTATCCAGTCGAGCCAATGGTCCACAGCTCGCACGAGCTTATCT
Organism: Pinus taeda; assembly: GCA_000404065.3. Taxonomy (NCBI): domain Eukaryota; kingdom Viridiplantae; phylum Streptophyta; class Pinopsida; order Pinales; family Pinaceae; genus Pinus; species Pinus taeda. The sequence continues at coordinate 40,806 of APFE031700217.1, read as the reverse complement.
TCTAATGCCTCTAGTCTGCACACTAATTCCAGAGTCCACACTATTGGTTTGTTGAGCCTACAACTGCCTTGGCTGTCGGCTAACTTTGCGATCCACTCATATAGCTCAAACGGAAAGGATGCAAATAAAATTTCATGGACTTCCATATACCTGTAGCGATCTAGCCACTTTTTCGTAGATACTTTCGGAGTTCTATTTTCCTGTGTCGCGAACTCGTGATCTTCTTGTCCAACGACTCTTCAATTTCCTTCTTTATTGGGTTCTAGTGGCACCACATCAGACTTCCCTTAGGCAAATCTCAGTCCCGGCAACAAAACCACATGTTGGCTATGTGAGGCCTGACCTAGGTTCAGAAGTGATTTTGCCAAGCAAATCCCAATACTACTGGCCCTTTTGGCAACAGTCCGTGAAGCGCGGACTGAGGTCTCACTTGAAGTAGTATGGGAGGGTGCTGGAACTAGGTTTCCACACCCTAGGGATGTCTTGATGAAGGTTCTGGAGGTTCGCAGTCCAAACCTACGCATTTTGAATACATTACTATCCTGATCTCGAACCTTACTGTGCTATTATATTAGTTTTTTGACTTAGTTTGTGCAGGCCCAATATTCTTATTACTTATTCAACTTTCAAGTGCGTGTAATCAAAACCAATATAAATGGGTAAACATAAATAGAATCATATATGCACAATATTTCGAATCAAACTTATCTTTATTAATAATCCTTTTCAAGTTTAGTTCAATTACAGACCCGACTCCGCCCTGCGCACTCAGTTGCAGGGGCCCGCACACTCAATTGCGAACTCTACTAGAGCTTTGCGCACTCAGCTGCAGAGCCTCTTCCTACTACTACGACCCAATACACTTCAGATCCACTTCTATCCTCTAACCATGCCTTCACATTAATATATTACTATCTACTCAAAAACTATCTTTACACTTAGAGACTCACTCTATTTATACAATCCCATGGTCCGCAGACCACGGGTAGGATGACACCACTTTACATTATTTTAGAATTCTTAGGGTGGACAACCCTATGACTCATCGTAGACTTTCGCGCTCCGCTTCCATACTTCATGGAGTCATTACATTACGTTGACCAAAACTCAGGCTTTAAGCCCCAAAAACATGTTGTGGCGGGATCCGCTACCCAATAGTGGAAGAGAGACAAACTTGAGCATAGGTTGCAGGATTAAGTGATAGAGGTTAGTTTCTTAGGTCCTAGAGATGTGCACTACGTTCTCACAAGTAGAGAGGCTCCTCCTTGAGCTGAAGTCATATCCTTTATTTGTAGAAGTTAAATTCTTAAAATCTAGGAATATTCTTTGTGCTACATGAGGAAAAGAGACTAGTGTTCAGTGCAAGTCACATCCTTGCTTCAAAGAGGGTTGGAGGCTTTTCTCTAGAAGTGCAGCCTATGCTATTAAGGAGATAATTATTTTTTTATGAGTGCAGCTCACAGATATAAGAGAAATGGCTAGATGGCTTACTTTCTAGGAGAGTGAAATGCACTAGTGGAGGGTTTGAAGAGTTTGAGGCTAGCACAATGCATGAAAACAAAGATCTGCTTAAAAAATGCTTAAGTGTTTGATGATAGAATGTGAGGGGAATCATAAGGATGAAAATACTAACATGCACACACACATATATACAACCATAATCATGACTGGAATGTGAAAAACTAAAGAATGTGAAGAGACACTCAAAAACTCAAGCAAGAACTAAAGCGGTACTTGTGGGAGTGAAATTTAAAAGTGAAGCAATTGAAAAAATTACCTTGAAGGATAGTGCACTTGCAAGAAATAGTGAAGGATGATTCATGTGCTCCAAAAGTGCACAGAGCTCCAAAGTGAAAGATAAGTGTGAGATGAGCTCTAGCTAGGTTCTTTATATAGAGAGAGTGGAAATTAGGGTTTGAGAGTATGTTATTGCATGTCACAAAAATAAAGGGATAAGAATAATGTAATTGTTACTTGAGAGTGTGACAATGCTATCTTTATAAAGTGCGCTCTAGCTATATTTGGAAAGTATGCTCCAACTGTCTCTAGAAGGTGCATTGTAGCTGCCATCAAGGAGTGCACTCAAGTTGTTAATAGGAAGTGCACTAGACTGACTCCCAAGAAGTGTCCTCTAATTGTTCATAAGGAAGGTGCTCTTCCTATCAACAAGGAGTACACTCCATTGTCTCGATGAAGCACATTCCATTTTCTCCAAAAAGTGTGTTAGGCATATCTTGATAAAGTGTGTTATGATGGGAACATGAGTTAGCTATAAAATGCATGGTGCATTGACTCTTATATTTTCTTCCGGAGGACTTGAAAACTTAGAAAAATATGACCACACATGACTTTTATGATTAAAAAAATAATTCACATGATCATTATAGGGCTCCAAATTTAAATGAAGGAAATTTTTTAGAGGGTCTTATAGTAGCTACAATAGAAACCATTTTATTGGACTCAAAAAAGGAACCAAAGACTTGAAAGCTCTTCCCCAATCATGCCATTAAGGAAGGTTGTCTTCACATCCATCTGATGTATCTTCCAACCCATCTGTGCTGATAGTCCCAATATAGATTTGATTGATGAGTACCTTGCAACAGGAGCAAAGGTCTCATCATAGTCGATCCCCTCTAATTGTGAAAAGCCACGAGCCACAAATATAGCCTTATGCTTCTCCACACTACCATCTACAACTTGCTTTACCTTGTAAAGCCAACAAGATCTCACCAATGACTTGTCCTTTGGTCTTCGACCACATCCAAAACACTTTTATGAACTATGGAGTCATACTCCTCCACCATGGCATCAACCCAAACTAAATGTTGCACTTATTCCTTAAAGGAAGATGGCTCTGTCATAACACATTCGCGCATAAGAGCCATTTATATAGTGTACCTCTCAGGTGACCTCCTTTCCTTGCGCTGAGAAGTGGGTGCTCCCACATTCACCCATGCATCATTCGACAATTTGCCAGCCTCTCTGGTGCAATTTCTGCCCTCTCTAGAAGACTCTTCCAGAGTGGATGTCTCCACTCCTGGATTCTCTACATGTGGCTACTCCAAATCAATCTGAAGCTCCTCAACCTTAGGAGCTAAAAGCTCCTCATCCGCATGTAGCTCAAGCTCCCTCTTAAGGGAAAATCACATGGCCTTCTCCTCATTGAATCTGACATCCCTGCAAATCATTGTCATGTTGTTGGTCAATAAGAACACCCGATAGTTGTGAGGTGTATCAATGCACCACACAAATATCCCCAACTCTGTTGTCGACTCAAGCTTCTTCCATTCATCTTTGGTCACAAGGAAATATAGAAATGACCCAAAAATCCTAAAGTGACCAACATTTAGCCTCTTACTAGTATAAGCCACCTCTAGTGTCTTCATCTCGAGTATCCGATGTCAGCTACGATTCTGAACATAAACCGTTGTGTTGCATACCTCAGCCCATAAGTGAAGTGGTAAGCCCTGATCATGCAACATCGCCCTTGTTGCCCCTACTATGCTTCTGTTCTTCCTCTCGACCACCCCATTCTGTTGAGGGTTATGGAGTGCCGTCAACTCCTATTTAATCACTTTCACTACACAAAAGTTTTTAAAGTCATTTGAGACGTACTCACCATCGTTATCACTCTGTAGAGCTTTAACCGTCTTGCCTGACTCTTTCTCCACCAATTCTTTAAACTTACAAAACTTTGTGAAGGTTTGATCCTTTTTCTACATGAAAAATATCCAACATTTATGAGAATAGTCATAAAAAAATATACCATAATCCTTGTGTTTGCCGTGGATGTTTTCGAGAGTGGTCCACACACATATGAATGGACTCACGCTAGAATAACCTCTGCTTGACTGTCTCTGTCGTGAAAGGAAGACTTGGTTTATTTTCCTAAAGTACACCCCTTGCATGTATCAACTTGCTCAAGCATACCTTTGGAAGACCGGTAGAGATCTGCTACAATATCTTCAAAGGCCGATGATGCAAGTGGCCCAATCACCTGTGCCACAACTCACCGACGTCTCATCTCCGCACCCTTTATGATTTTGTGCTCAAATAAGCACACTCCTCTACCTCCAGCTTATAAAGATTGTTCACCTGAATCCCTATCTTTTTTACTTGACTCATGCCTATGTGTCGAAGGAACGCCTTTCCTTTCGAGAAGATCACATCATAGCCTCTATCCTCAAGCATGGCAATGGATATCAAGTTATTTTTTAGCCCAGACACATACATAACATTCTTCAAGGTGAGTATAGCCCCATGCTCCCTCTAAAAATTAGTCATGCCCAATATAGTAACACTATACCTCCCGTTGTCACCCATATCGATATGCATCTAGAGATATTTCTCCTCCAGGTCACTAAATAACTCTTTTTCACCAATCATGTAGAACGAAGCTCCACTATCTGAGTACTATACACTTCCCATCACTAATGAAACCATGCATGCAATGAGGGAAAAGTCTAATTCGAATTAAGTGGCCAAAGCCTCACCCACCGCTCCTCCTGAAGACTTCTTCATGCAATTTTTGAGTGGAAAATTTGTAGCAAAATGACCCAGCTCATGACAATGAAAGCACTTAAATTTCATCATGTCTTTCTTCTTACCTCCATTATAAGAATCTGATTTGGAATGGGAATCTTTCCCTTTCCCCTTTTTCTCCTTAATCGTTAAGGCATAGTTCCCTTCATCATCATTCCTTGATGAAGAGCCATCCCTGGTGTTCCTCCTAGTCTCCTCCTACATCAAATCCAACCACATTCCTTCCCAATCTGGTAGCTTCTCCCGACCATTGACAAAGTCCTAATAACTATGCCAACTCTTTGGGAGTCCTAGAATAGAAAGACTCACCATATCATCCTTGACAATCGTGATTCCAACACTTCCAAGTTCATCATGACACTAAGTGAACTTCGTCAAGTATTTTGGAATCGTCTCGCCTTTCTCCATTTTTATTTTTCGAAGATTATCCTTCAATGCCAGTTTCCCTTGGTAATTGTTGTTCTGATACAAATCTGTCAATTTTTTCCACATAGCATACTGAGTTTCATTGCCATGGAGACTCGAGACAATGTGGTCTAGAACTCCCTCAAGGATTATCCACCTCACCTTCACCACACACTTCTTCCATTCGGCCAAATTCTGTGCATCTGATGTTGTCGGCTTAGGAATTTTTTATCAAGGAAGTACTTCAAGCCATTATCGTCTAGCACAACTTCCATTTGGTCCCTCTAGGCTATAAAATTTGAGTTGCCTTCCAAGCCATACTCGAGACACAAACCGTAGAACAACATTTGTCGATCCTAAAGTATGTATTGCAAATTCGAATTTCACTTATAACCCAAAACTCAAAACTTCAAAATATCCTCTAGTATATTGTTCTCAACTCCAATACCATGTAGAAAATCCTCTAGATTCACAAGCTCATGTAATGTACTAAAGCACAAGACAAGAATCTACTTCTACTTTTAACCAGCAGAAGCCAATAGATTGATGAAAACAATGTGAACAAGAAGAAGATAAATCAATGGCAAATAAGACAAGATGTATCTGGGAAAGCCACTATTCAAAACCCCACTATTTGTATTGCATATATCCGAAATATGGGTGAAGATACAAAGCTTGTTCTCACTAGAGCAATTCCACAAAAGCATGCTCAACTCTCTTAGCTCACAAGCTAGATCTTGGCCAACACTTAGCCAATTCTAAAGCTCTTCAAGCCCCTAATATCTTATGTAATTCCTAGGATGAATATCCCATATTTAGAAGGAGTTCATGCTTCCAAAACTTCGAAATCCAAACATATGATCAATCTCTTATGCATTCATGATATTTACACTTTGATAAATAATACAACTGATAGTACATTGTCCCTACACTCTATTTTGAATTGGGTCTTTCTCAGAATCGACATGCATGAGTTTCTTATGACGGAAACTTCAGTTAAATAGAGTGACACTTGTGGATGCACTAGTGCACCAGCTGACTATCAACTCTCTATTAGTTCCTGAAACAGTTTGGAGCTAATTTAACTAAACATAACTTAGTAAACTAAGTGATCTAATTTCCAACTCAATTTAAACTCATACCGGACCCCTAAAACTTAGGGAGAACATATACATGACTACATAAAGACTTCCAACTCGAAATTCCTAAGAAAATTAAGTTAATTGAATTTAATTAACTATTTATAAATTTTTATAAGAATATAATTCAATTTTAATTCTTAGTTTAATTCAAGGACAAATTAAACTAGAATTTCTTGTTGCCATTTCTCAACACTCTTTGCTAGGTTCAACTACTTCTCCAAGGAAATACTCCATGACTTCATTATTTGTGAGTGCCAAATCAATCATTTTCTTCCATGCTAGGAAGCTTGTCAAACTAGCCAAGTTGTTGCTTTCCTTGTAAAATGTAGCCATGCTATTTTTAAATTGAGACATAGAATATAATATACTACTTACTTTGTTAACCAAGAGTATTGTTTCTTCATGATGTCTCCAACTATCTTGAAGTTTTCAATACCTTCAAGGAGACTTCAAAGATCTCCAATATATATTCTAGGATGCCTTCAATAAACGAGTTATTCAAACAACTTCAAGAGATGATACCAAAACTCCTTGTTACTTACTTCTTTGTCAAGATGAAGTATACTAGAGAAATTCCAATGAGAAATTTGTTCTATTTTCAACGAGAGCTTGATGATGGGGTCTTCTTCACTTTAGTAACCCTCCTTCTAGGGCAATGGTCTTCTTCTTCTTTCCTTTCTTCCTTCTACAAATGATTCCCCTTGAGAAGCAATCCCTTCATTGTGTCCCTCCATCTGCATTCTCTTGTTCACCTTAGCTCTCATACCATGTTAGAAAATGCAATGTCACAACTTATTAATTCAATTTCTCCTTAATCTTAATAGTTTCTTAGGAATTTTATTTATCTTTTTATGTTTCTTTATTATATATTCTTTATCAAACATTATCAAGTAACAAAACAAATAAAAAATATAAATAATATTATATATATAGATAGAGAGAAAAAAAGTTTACCGTTCAATAAAAAAAAAAATTAACTACAATCCTTATTGGTTTGTTATCTCTTTTTTTTTTTAATGTAAAAAGCTTATATAGAAAATCACTTCATGAATATATTCAACTTAGGTATAAAACATGTTATTCTATCTTCCATTCAATCATATTAATAAGATTTATTCTATCTTCCATTCAATCCCATTACGTACATTTAAGCATATATAGTTTACAATTTTAATAATAAAAAATGAAATTAAAAGTGATTCAAAAAGCACTAAAGAAATTCATTAATAATATCACACCTAATTTAAATAATAAAAAATTAAACACAAATTCTAAATAAACTATTAAGAAAATAAAATCTAAAGCAATAATAAACTAACATAATATAACAGTACTAAATAAGCATTCATTCAGAATTTAACGAAGTCCTTAAAATCGATTATGGTGAAAGCAAGATTGAATGGGCAAAGGTGAGATTTCTATAATTGTTAGATTCCTTGAGTCACAATGCTCTCAACCTTGATAATTAACTTTGATGATAATAAATATATCTTTTTAGGAAAAAAAATTAAGAATTATACAAATCTCGTCTATGCATGTTACAATTGTAAGTATCTCACGCATGCGAACTAAATTGATTTAAAAGGAATGTTACATATTTGCATTTTTAACCAAAACATTTGGAAAATGAATGTTCGTTCCATTAATAAATTAGGGAATCAAGAATTGATATTAAATAAAATATCGGAAAATGTAGAGTTCTAACGCTAATTAAAAAACATTAAAATAATAGAAACGAGCAGATAATTATTTTCCCAAAAAAACACGGAGGATTTTACCGAAATTAAGTCAGTGATGGCGATTTACTGTTGGAGTTTTAAAATGTTACATATGTACATTTCTCAACCGACACATCGAAGGAGCGACATGTTAAATACTAGGGATTTGAGAAAAAATTCTGTACATAATTTTCTTAAGAAATTTGGCTAAACATTCTCGACTGTGGTAAATAAACGATACATGGAGTACAAGTTTTTAAGAAGATTGCCAAATACACAGAACCACAATTTGGCTAAACATTCTCGACTGTGGTAAATAAACGATACATGGAGTACAAGTTTTTTAAGAAGATTGCCAAATACATAGAACCACAGAATGTATTGACAGAATTTAATTTGAGTCTTCGTATCGACCAATAGCCTTCATCGCCAACCTCCATTCAATCCATTTCCAGAACGTGCCACCTTATCTCCCCACTTTTGGAATGTTGGAGCTGTTATCGCTCCACTCCATTCCTCTGCGTTCCATCCGATCCATTGATAAATAGAGCGGGGTGACCAACAAGTCGCTACTGTCGATACCAATGTCCTTCTCCTCAATTTTTATAGCCTTTTTGAGCTCTCTCACTACTTCACTCACGCTCGGCCTTAAAGACGGTTTAGCCTCAACACATCTCATCGCTACTTCGCAACGCGAATGATGGATTTCAGATCGTAACTACCCTCCAATCTCTTGTCTATAATTTCGGCTATTCTCCCACCATTTTCATCCATCTCCACTATCTAAAGAAGAGCCGAGCTACTTCAGTGACGTTCCCTATGTCTTACCGACGTCTATGTAATTAGCATCAGTGACCCATGTTATATTGTTTTCCACAGTGTGATTGGTTGTTCCTCCACAGTTGATATTCAGAAATCCTACCACACAGCCAAAGAACAACTCTCTTCCAATTCTTTTCTTTGATCTGTTTTGTGATGTGCGTGTGGATGAACAATAAAATGGAATCCCTACTTTTCGAGTGCTTCAGAAACTAAAATCTACATCAATCCTGCGGTCAATAAATGAACCGAATGCGATGAACCATTTAACTACGTCATTAATGTCGTATTAGAAACGGAAGTCTGTAATTTTTTTTGACCGAGTTCAATGAGCCATTTAACCACGTCATTAATGTGGTATTAGAAACGGAAGTCTCTATAGTTTTATTTATTTCATTAAGTCAACATTGTAATGAAGGATTGACGTTTTTGTTAGTGATTTGGAATGGAAAGCGACATTTATTTAAAATACGAATAGTTTTTTAAAATTAATTTTTTTTATTTTTTAGAAAAAATATAAACAATCCATCATCCCGCATGACGTATTTGGCTTATCAATATCAATACCTTAGAAAGTCTCTTTGAACTTATTTTTATATTATTATTTTTAGAACTTAATTTTCGAGTATGGAATGATTCTCACGCAATTGTAATAAAACATTAATACTAAGGATAAAAAGTCAATCTTTGTAAATCATGATTTTCGACGCCTTTATACAGAGGATGTTTCCAAGCAGTTCGTTAACTCGGTCAATAAAGGTTTTTATTTTTTTTTTATTTTTTTAATTAAATTATTATATAATAGTTTAATTAAAATATTTTTTTTAATATAATACCAATTAATAATTAATAGTGTTCTTAAAAATTAAATAATAATTATATTTTACAGGATGATTTTGATATGTTCAAAGATATGTTCCGAGCAATTAATAACTAGCCTTTGAAGGTTTTAAAAATTAGTTATATTATATTTATAGTTCATAATAATTTTTTTTCGAAAAATTTTATATATTAATTTAATATTTAAATTTAATAATATCTTCAGATTAAATTATTATTCACCATGATTTTTTGAAATATTATTAATTTTAATGAGTTTTAATAAAATATTTTTTTTAATTAATTTTAAACACCAAAAATTTAATATTTTATATTTAAATTAGAATGGTTTTAAAAAAATAAGTAATAGTATATCAATACATGATGATTTTGAATATGTTCAGCTATATGTTCCAAGTAAGAGTTAGCTGAGTTAATCAGGTTTAAAAAAATATATATATATTATTATCAATTATATTTTTAAAATATTTTGATAATTTATATACCAATTAAAATTTCAATTAATAATGTTTAAAATAAATAATGCATAATTATTATACATGATGATTCTGGATACGTTTAACACTTACATAATTTTACAAGATAGATATGATTCATGAAAGATTTTTCTAAACTTAATTTATACCTAACTAACTTTTTCAAGCTTTATTTTCTTATTTTTGGAAAACAAAATGGTAATGTCTTTTTTGTTATATACTTTTAGATGGGTCGTTCCAAATTTTAACAAAAAATTAAGAAGTCACACTTTCTCAACTTTATCATTAAGTAATTAAGAGAAACTAAATTTAAAAAATAATGATCCCCTAATATGAAACTAAATTTAAAAATTAGTAATATCTTAATATGATTTTAGTATTTAGAAACTGAATAAATAATATAATCCAAAAATAATAATACTCTAATATGATTTAAGTATCTTGAAATCCAATAAATAATATGATCAAAATTGCTAAGAGTAATATTTCATGACAAATATAATAGCTATGTTCATAGATGAAGGCATCAAAATTTTGGCTTCTTGTCATGAAAGAAGAATCTGAAAAATGCCTATAGTCAGTTTAAGAGCTTATTAAGTTTATAATTGTATGTTACAAGAGGTTTCAAATACAACATTTTCCAAAGAGCTTAAGAGTATAGCTTCTACAAAATGAACTTAATTTGTAAAATACGAAAATTTAGTAAAAAGAAATGTCTTTTATCAAATTCAACTACTTTCATACTCTAACTCCATCGCCTCCATATTCAAATTTTCATTTTGCAAGGGCTAGTGCATTATTTTGTCTTCTAAGAGTTTCTTCTCGTTTGAATTCATTGATTATATCTAATTGGAAGTTCCAAGTTTATCAATTTTAGGAAAAATATAGAGAGAGTGAGAGGGGGGTGGAGGTGGCAGGGGAATGGGGAGTGAATCAATATTTTTAATTCACTTAACTATCAACTTCACATTCAGAATTTTGTACGCTATTGTCATTCATGCAACCCTCGTGTGTACATGAATTTAGTGAATTAAACCTGTGTATATCTAGATTACTAATTTTCATAATTTCCACCAGTGATTTAATTTAACCATTACATCAATATTTCTTTAGTCATTCATTATGCAGTATTAATGAGCAGTAAAGAACAAATAAATCATCAACACATAAAAAACACATCAACACATATGGACACCCAAATTTTAGGGGAGACCCAATATGGGAGAAAAACACCGCTATTGTCGTCTTTGTAATCTTCTTTTATTATAAATAAATTCTTCTTACAAATTTTGTACTAGCGCAGACTCTTACTAGCATGCAGCCACTGAACTATTAAATCACTAAGCACAAATTTGAAATCAATGCAATAACTAATTAAAAATATACTAACACTAAATCACTAAATATTCAATCACAAATGTGCAACATCATCATTGATCAATATACACACCCTACAATATTTTGAAAAACCCATCTAACAATATTTAAAAAAAAATCAAAATATAAGGAAGTTTAGACTAAATTGACTTGAAGGAGTTAGACAAACCCATTCAACAATATTTAAAAAGAAATCAAAACATAAGGGAATTTAGACTAAATTGACGTGAAGGAGTTAGACCACGATAATTTAAAGATAGACTACCGTAATTTAATTTCCCTTTAGATTAGTTATGCTGACTTCAAATTTTAGCACCACTCCAATTAAATTTGTGGAGTGAATCACTTATGTTTTCGACTTGATATTAACACCCCTTCAACTAAATGTGTCTAGTGAAACACTTCTACTTTCGAGACAAGATTGTTTCAAAGTCAATCAACGCATGTCGTTCTTTAAGAACGTGGGGTTACTTTTTTTTAATATTTTGGGGAGTTTAGCACCACTCCAATTAAATTTGTGGAGTGAATCACTTATGTTTTCGACTTGATATTAACACCACTTCAACTAAATGTGTCTAGTGAAACACTTCTACTTTCGAGACAAGATTGTTTCAAAGTCAATCAACGCATGTCGTTCTTTAAGAACGTGGGGTTACTTTTTTTTAATATTTTGGGGAGTTTTTTACGAGTATATAGTAATTTTTATGGTAAAAGGTTCATTTGAAAAAACTAAAGGCCGGAAGTATTTCCCAAATATTATTCTAGTCTTTCTTAATATAAGTTACATGTTATTGCAAATTAAGGAATTGAATTATTGGAAATATCTTCAAAATATTTGGTGGTTATATTTTGCAAAGCATTTTATTTACAATGATGGGTTAGTGGTAGACTATTATTATTATTTATTATTTTTAAGTTGGTATTTATATTATTTAAATAAAAAAATTATATAGAAATAAAAAATTGTTAGTAGTTTTATTGAAAGAAAATTAAATTATTAATATAAGTTTAAGATTTTGTTAAAAATTCATTTTAGTGTAGTAACATAAGTTTAAAATTTTCTTAAAACCTGGTTTAATTAAAACAATTTGTAAATAGAAATTTATATATATAAGTCAGTTATATCAAATTTTGATAGACAATGACATGAGAAAACAAAAAAGACATTTAATGTTGTAAGTAAAAAGGAGTAGGTTATAATAATTGTTTGACACTCTTTGATCATTATCTTCATCTTGAGGAGAAGGGGATGTTAGCATGGTTAGTTTGTGGTCTATACTATCAATTTTTTCTTCCAACTCAGCCAATCTAATAGAATTCTCCTGTTGTGTCATCTTGCACCTCTCCTTATCTGGGTTACAATATTTAAATGATATTTGACTTCTTGCTAGATTTCTAGTATCGATGGAGTGATGAGAGCAGATTATGGATTGCATGCAATGCACTCAAGCATAGTGGAAGTTGCAACCTCCTTTTGTGTGAGTTGGCATCATATGAAGGTCGGGGGTTCCTCCTTGGGGGTTCTCATTGGAATTGTTATTTCTTTATACTGATTGTCTTTTTGCTAGTTTATGTGAGTCTCGAGCAAATCATTTTATGTGAGTTGACAACCTATTAAGGTAGGGGTATCCTCCTTGGGGATGTCATTGGAATTTTTTTCTTTACAATGTGTTTTTTTTTGTTAGTTTAGGTGAGTTTTGAGATGAATGGCACAACTAACTTGGGGCTTGAGTAGTTGTGACAACCTAGGGTAAGTCATCAAAATCACTGAGGAATTGCACTTGGCATGGACCACACCAACTGTTAGCATCACCATATTTTTTCCCTTAAAATTTCAATCCGTTGACCTTTACACCATGGAGTACCTTAAAAGAACACCTTTTCACCACCTTATCACCATATGTTGTTAAAAGTAATGCTTCCATGTCATGTGTAGTTGTTATTAGGAGTTAAAGTCCATCTAAATGTTATTGTTTCCAATGCATGAGTTGTAGCCATAATATAAATGTATTGAAATGAATAATTTATGTCCTATATATTTATAACTAAAGTGATTAATAATAATGTGATAATTATTTCCAATCAATCTCTCCATTTCCAATCAATCTACAAATTAATAAGAGTGTGATTCGTTATTTCCAATCAATTTCTCCGTGCTCTCGATCCCAAATTTTGTAACAAATTATTGGTTCATCTCCTAGATCCGCGTGTGAGAACTGCCGAGGAATGAATGACAATCACTGAGAGAGTTCATTGCTATGTCTCGTAAGAGTTGGATGGACGTGACGTTCTTGACTTTTTTTGTCTGCGGATTTATGCAGTAAAAATTTGCAACGCTGTGTTTTCTTTTTTATAGGGTTGAAATTCAGCGAGATTCAAGTTCTGTTGGCTCCACAATCATTAAAGTCAGGGATCTTAACGTTGAGTTGTTGCCCATTAATTGGTTACGCAGTAGCCGTACAAGCCTATCTAAGATTCATCAGTTTCCATTGATTAAATATATTTATGGTTTATCTTCATCTAAAAGTTGGAAGAACGGATGTGAATATGAAGATATAGACAGGTCGTAAGTAAAATAAATCGGCCCTTGTTTCTTAAAATGAAATTAAGAAGCCGCTGCTAGTGTGCTAGTAATTTTTCTAGAAAAAATATCCCGCTTCCGTTTTGCCTCTCTGAATTTCCCTCTCCGAATAAGAGTTGAGTTGCTGCATGGAATAGCACATCTGAATAATTCCTAGCTTTGCAAGGAAAATTCTTTAGTTCGCAGACTTACAGTCAAAGCAACAACTGAACCAACTTCAATCCAAGGTAATTTTTTTTTTTAAATTCAGATTCTTGTGTAAAATGGAATATTATCCATTGGAGAAGTTTAATGGCATAACTTCCACACGTGGAAGGTTAAAATTTAGTTGCAAATGATGATGAATAAAAAATTATGGTGGCTTGTTAATGGGGCTGAAAAAGAACCTAGCAATCCTGCTCAATTAATTTTTTTTTGCAGAAAAGCGAAGTAAAAGCAAAATCTATTATTGGTTTTCCTCATACATAAATTTGGGAAGAATTAAGTCCAATATTGGGAGAGAAAGTTGTGAATGTAATTGTTCAAACTGAAAATGCATGAGGACACATCTTTGACTACTCATATAAATAAGCTAAAATCTCTCATAAAGTAGATGATGAAGGTGCAAGGGTGATATTATTGAATAATTTATCTTCCAATTATGACAATATTATTTTTACTTTAAGTTAATTGTTTTTTAAATTTTAAATCTATGGATGAGATGATAGCCACACTTTTAGCAGAAGAAAAGATAATGAAAGTGGGAGACGTTGAAGGCAATTTACAAACTGGAATTGCACCTTTTTCAAAGGGGAAAAGAAAAACAGGAACTTAGTTGAATGTTTCTACTATCGGGGACAAGGACATACAATGTTGAATTGCAAAATTAGTGTTAGATGACTTTTGAAAAAAAAAAACTGAAGACTCAGCGAATTTAACAAACACAGAAGATATGTCTGAAAATTCTCTAGAACTTGAAAGTGAGGAAGAACACACTCTTATGCCTCTTAGACTCTTCTAAGATAATCTATGTCTGAAAATTCTCTAGAACTTGAAAGGAAGAACACACTCTTATGCCTCTTAGACTCTTCTAAGATTTATGCATCTACATGCGGTCTTATTATGTGGTGTGTGCTGTAGTTTTATTATGTTATAGTGTGTTATTTTCCAAGTGTAATGTGAAAGATAAAATGAAGAACCAATTATAGAATATATTAACATAATCTCATATTGGGTGTTCATGATGCATATGGTGAAACAAGAAAATATCACTAATTTGATTAGGTATAATTTGTTATACGTTGGTGGAATTGTGTGGAGTAGGAACATCAACTTACAGGTTAATTTGATTATGTCTTTAAGAGGTCACCTTGTATAATTGACTTATGAATATATTCAATACCCAGACTGCCTGCCTAGATAACCGGGGAATACAACGGAAGACCATATGCTCAACACATGGGGGTGTGTCCATAGCATGGTTTAGTATCAAGACTCACCCCATGCTTCGGGAGGCCAAGAAACGTCAATTTTGAAAAGTACATCAAAAATGGGTTGAAGCTGTTATGTCTTAAATGGATCAAGTGAGAACTAGAAGATGTGGTAGTGAAGAAAGAGTGTTGTTTGTAAGATTTCAGAGTGGGTGTAAGTGTTGAAGATGACCAACTACACAAACATTAATATTTGATGTAATATGTATTTTCAATGTTTTTCATGTAAGCATTAAGGGAGAGTGTTGGAAGTAATGCTTCCATGTCACGTATAGTTTTCATTAGGAGTTAGGAGGAGTCAATTTAGATGTTGTTGTTTCCAATGCATGATTTGAATTCATGATCTAGATATGTCGAAATCAGTAATTTATGTCATATATATTAATACATGTGATGATCAATAATAATTTATTGTGTGCAATCAATCTCTCTTTATTCTCACACCAAAATTTTTTAACATAATATTATATATAATATATATATATTATTTATTGATTTAGTTTTAACACAATTTATTTGTCTTAAAATTTTTTTAAATTTGTATTTAAAGTTTTTTTAACATTATATATATATATATATTTATTTATTGATTTTGTTGTAACACAATTTATGTCTTTCAAATATTTTTAAAGTTTGGTATTTTAAGTTACACATTGAAGTTAAAAAAATAAAATATTTTAAAAATTGTTTATTTGTTTTGAACTTATTAAATCTAATTTATCGTTTTAAAATGAGTAAACTTTGGGTGTTAAAAGGGTAAAATAAATAAACAATTTTTTTGTAGTTAAAAAACAAAAGAAATAAATACTCATTAATTTTAGAAAACATACAAGAAATTAACGGATTAATTTTGAATATGTGAGATTATTTTATTCATGCTTTTAAAATTTTAAATCATTGATATACTAATTTACATTGGTTTTCTTCTAGGTTTTTATAAAAATAATAAAAAAAGTATTTGATTTTGAAAAGAATAGGAGAAATTAATTTAATTTTAAATTTTGCATTTATAAAATTGTATTATTTGTTTTCTTTAATTTTAAATTAATATTTTATGAGTTCATATTTATAAGCTAAATGAAAACTTTTACACTAAGCTTCACACTTTATTTTATAAAAAGATAAAGTTATTTGATTAAGAGAATTCTTCAGGTAAAATCATATGATAGAATAATTTGTCGTTCATCATCATGACAAGTTGTGGTTTATCATTAGGACAAGTTGAAGAATCAAATTTAGAATACATGTTAAATAGTTAGAGCAGAACTTCCAACAACTATAATTATTGACCAGGTAACGACTAAATTGACTACCTAACGGCTATATTAGACGACGAAACAACTAGTTTGACCAGAGAGAGGGAAAAAGGGGGAAAAAGACCAATTTGTCAGTTAATTTGAGGTTCTTATTAAATTAAAAGTTAGTTAATTTATTAAATTACAAGTAATTTTATACAATACATATAACTAGTAAGGATTAATTTCTCATCTTAGATTATAATAACATTAAAAATAATAATAAATTTTGAAATAATTAAATAATATTTTAATTTAATTGTTATTAAAAATTCTTTTATAATAAACCAAGATCTAAAGAAAATTATTAATTAAGTTGAATTATAATATAAATAGATAGTTGTACTATTACTTATATACGAGCTAGAAATAATCTATTAATGGACATACTTGATAACTAATATATTATTAATCTAATGAAGTTAATGTGTTAACCTTATTTTAAATTAATTCAAGGATATTATTAATAGGTTTTATACTAGATCCCTACTAAGATTATTATATTAATATTATTACCATTAATTGTATAGGGTATTAATATCTAAGTAATCTACTCAATTACTCGATTTAGGGAATTAGTCAATGAAATGCATCTATTATAGTTTTAGAATTAATTTAAGGGAAAGGTGACTAATTTACATAAAATCATTAGAATGTAAATTGGTTATTTAAATATCTAGAAATATACCCTGAAGGAAGCAAAAGGATAAATCAAACAATGGAGGAGGCTAAAGAAGGAAGGAATCAAGGGAAAACCTTGAACCAGCTATAAAAAGAGGGAGGGGGAGGAAACGACTAGGAGGTGAGGGCCAGGATCCAGCATCTGCTGATCTTCCACCCGTCATCTCTATTGAGATTGCTTGGCCTCCTTTTGATCTCAATGGCTTTCCTAAATTTATAGTGGTGGAACTACAAAATTCTAGCATTGACATTGGCCTCCTCAATACAAACATGATGTTTGGTCTTCTCTGCATGCTCAACTAGTGCGGAAGACTTAGTTCTCCCATGCTTAAGATCAGCTGTGTGCTCATTGATTCTTTGATTAATGGAGTCCCCAGTCTCTCCAATATAGGGGGTCCCACAGGAACAAGGAATAACATAGATCCCTTTCATGTCCTTAGGGTCGATAGGATCCTTCACCGATCAAAGGGACTTACGGATGGTGTTAAGGGGTCTAAAGGTCGAGGGGACATTATGCTTCCTCAGAATCCATGTAATCCTGTCAATGGTCCCTTGAACAAAAGGAAGATGGACCCCTGTGATACATTCTTTAGGTTGTTTTTTAACCACAAAATTCTTGGAATCTTTGAGGAAAGTCTTTTGACCCATATACTTGCTATAAACATTCTCGACAAAGACCTTGAGAAGATGGGATTTTTCTTTCTTGAAGCTCTTTTCATCAAAGATCATTAGGGCATGAGTAGCAAGAGTGTTGAGAACGCCCAACTTCTGAGTTAGGAAATGATGGGAACTGGCATGGAGATATTGCTCAGTACGTGTTTTGTTTCGAAACACCTAGTGGGATAGGGAAACATCCATATTCTTAGAAATAAGAATATCAAGGAAAGAGAGGCAACCATCAACTTCTTGTTCCATGGTGAATTTAATGACGGCAGACTGACTGCTAAGATGATGGAAGAAGAGATCTAACTCCTCTTTGCCATGCAACTAGATGAGATTAGTGTCATCTATGAAGCTTTTCTGAAGCTTAGGTAAGAGGCGAGCTGAGGCCAGAGCTTTGTATTCAAAATTTTCCATAACAATATTAGCAACGATAGGGGATAGGGGTGAGCCCATGGAAACACCATAGGTTTGTTCGAAGAACTCACCTTCAAAACTGAAAAAGGTGGAAGTGAGACAGATCTCAACTAACCGAGTAGTATCGGGATTTGTTAGACACTTGATAACATCCAAAGCCTCATTTATAGGGATGCAAGTATAGAGGGAGACTACATCAAAACTAACAAGAATGTCCCCAAGGTCAAGCTTAAAATCCTTGAGCTCATCAACAAAGGAAGCAGAGTCTTTGATGAAAGATTGTACAACCAACTAAGGGTTTAAGCTTAAAGGCAAGGAACTTATCTAGAAGGTAGGTCAGACCACCAATGGTGTTGATAATGGGTCTAAGGGGAGCCCCTTCTTTGTGAATCTTAGGGAGCCCATAGATCCTAGGAGTAATAAGATTGCTCTCAATGAGTTTATGGCAAAGGGAACTCACAGAGCTACTGGATTTGATGGCAAGAGCCACCATCCTAGAAATCTTCTTAAGCGTGTTTTTGGGAAGCTTTTTATAACTACCACTATTATGAGGATGATCTAACATCTTCTTGCAGTAGTTATCCTTGTTAAGAATGACAGCATCCCATCCTTTATCAGCATTCAGAACAATGATGTCCTTATTCTGATTTAAGGATCTGAGGGCCATAAATTCATCCTTGCTAAGGTTAATCTACGGGGGCTTTGCTTTCCTGAGGATCACAGCGCAATCTTGTCTAATAGTGTCCTTAATATTATCAGGCAAACCCCTAATCCCGAATTCTATGTCACAAATAATGTCATCAATCGTGATATTCCTAGGGGCTAGGGCAAAATTTAAACCTTTACCGAGAAGCCTAAAAACATAAGGGGGAAAAGAGAAACTGGATAAATTAATGACTTTAATATTATGAGAGGAAGAGGGTAGATTAGCATTATGATTATTATCATATTTATTATATATAAAATTATTAATCCTATCAAATTTGTTTAAATACTTTGATTTACTATTACTCTTCATAAACTCATTATTGTAATTAAGAGGTAAATTTTTATATAGGTCATATATTATCCTTAAGAACATTACTATTGTTATTATTAATGCTAGCTATATTAATAATTTCGTTCTCAGTAATTAATGCTATGTTATTATTGATATCTTATTTATGATTTTTATCATTATTATGATTAGCTATATCTTTGATCTTATTATCAATAGTTTAATATTATATTATTATTATTATTTTAATATATTATTTTTAATTATTATTTTTTTTCACATACTGGTTCACAGATACCCGGGTCAGTGGGTAGCCACTACGTCCAGGGTTTTTTAACACTGAGTGGATGCCACCCGGAGCACATCAACACCCCTCGGCCTATTTACTGACCTAACCCCAAGAGCTTTCGGGATTCGACCTTGTGACCTCCCATTGGCGAGGCACTTGATTTGATCGATTGAGCTAACTCTTGGGGCTATTATTATTTTTTAATTATTATTATTATTATCATCATCTATTGAACTCTAATTTGAAAGACCACTACCAAGGATGAAGTTTGACTCTTCATTTTTACTGCAGAAGGGTCTAGTTATATCGGCGAGAGGAACTAAGGGACCAATGGGTTCCATCGAAACAGCCATCGAGTTCAACGAATCCTCCGGAGATGAACAACTACGGGAAGATCTTGGTGTATTACAGCCAAGACCAGCGTTGGAGCCTGGGTTATTAACAACTGACTGCAATAAACCATCATTCTGATCGGAAGTGAGCGCGTCCCTAGGAAAAGGAACTGTCTTAAAAGAAGACAGATCATCGATGGACTTATTAGGGTTCATGCATGGACGTGTAATAGGAGAAATAGAGTTCGAATTTGAGAGGTTCTAGAGTGGAATGAGGTGATCTAAACTACGCTGGAACCCACCGAATATTCTAGCAGAGAAATAGAACCTGAAATCGAGAGGGTCAGGGGTGGAATGAGGTGATCTGAGGAGCTGACCTCTGCGTTGGAACCCCCTGAGTATTCCATAGTCGTCAACGTGGGGGAATTTAAAGGAGCAACAGATGGTTCACTAGATAACCAATTCCGGAGGGCGCATATTTGATCAGCTAAGATGTGGCTACGGGATGACACCTCCAATGATTCGAAAGGGCTCACAAATAGTGTAGAATTCTGCGCTAATTTCTGAAACTTCGCAACCTATTTTTGCTTCCTTATCTCCTATACATGGAGAGATTTCAAAGCTGAAGATGCATCTATTCTGGCCCAGAGGGAGGCAGAAATCAGGTTCGACAGATCCAAGTGCAACACTAGAAGATTACAGGAAAGCAGATCTAGGGTTTTTCTAACCTTGTTGATTTTAGATCTTACTAGAGCCAGGTTAGCTTTTAGGAAAACCTAATGGTTTCGTGGAGTATGGAGGCAGTGATTTATTCGGGCGAAGATAGGGATGAAGGAAGAGTCTCTTCATCTTTTAAGAAATGCTAGATCTGACCTCAAAAAAACTTCGAAACCTGCAAGCATGCCCGTTCAACATGATGAACCTTAGATGTAATGGCTTTTCTATGCAGGGATTCAATAGTTGAATTGAGGATTTTGCTATCCATGTCAAGGTTAAGAGAATTCTTTGGCTAAAATCACATGATAGAATAATTTTTAGACGCGTTTCAAACCATCTAGTGTGGCTCATCATCAGGGCAAGTTATATTATTTAAGGTACTAAAAAACAAATAAACCTTAAATTACGAGTGTGATGTTTTGAAGTTATTTTTTATAGATTTTTTTAAGTAGAAATTGGTTATATTATTTTTAGTTATTATTATTGGTTATGTTAACATTATTCAATTAATATGGATTATTTAGAAGTTTCAAGGGAAACTCAATTGCTGATCAAAGTAATGTGAAATCAATGAAAACTAATAGATCCAAGGTTCAAATCCTCTCAGTTGTGACCTCAGTTATCACTTCCCCTCGAGATATTCTAATTAATATTGAAATTAAAACATATAAAAATGTAAAATTTTCCAAGAGATCGTCTAATTAAATTTCCCCGAGAGATAATCTAATTAATATTGAAATTAAACCATATATAAATTGAAATTAAAACATATATAAATGTAAATGTGTACAATGTAAAGTTAACATATGATTGTTTTAATATTGAATTTAAAACATATATAAACATAAACGTGTGAAATGTAAATTTAAAATATGATTGTTTCTTTAACATTTTAGTTCTTCATATATTATTATTGGTATAATAATCAACAATACTTATTATTATTATTATTCTTATTCTTATTCTTATTCTTATTCTTATTCTTATTATTATCATCATCATCATCATCATCATCATTATCATCTCCATTAAAAGTATTATTATATTAGACCTTACATATATTATTTATTACATAGAATGACAATTCTCAACCATATTTATAATTATCAATCAAAAATTTAGAATACTAATCAATATTCATGGAATAGGCCATCACAAGATTGTTATTCAACATGATATTATCAAAGACTAAAAAATGTTACAAATTGGAGAATCCACGACAACTGTATATCAAATCAAAGGAAAGAAAATTATGCTACAATGAGTTATCAATGATTATAGAATAGATGGAATTGAGTTCAACTCAATGGACCATCATCAATATCAAAAATAAATTAGGAATAAAGGAAATCCTATTATTGGGTTTCATCACATGTAACATCCTTAATTGTGGATATTTGATGATAATTTTTTTTGAAGGAGGGTATTATGGTATGACCCCAATGGGGGTATAGATGGGCCTAAATTTGCATTAATGTGTAAATGTATATGAAATAGGATCAACCTCATAATAAAGGCATCGTATGTGGAATGTGTGGATATGTATAGATAGAGATCAAGTAGTATTTATTTAGGATATGTGAAAGTATTTGTGTATTTGGAGGAGGTTCTCCTATTATTTAAAGAGTTATTGTGTAATTTATTTCTCTTATATATATTGGAGTTGTGATCCATGCTTAGTTTCATGTACATGGTGTGTACTTCTAGTTTTTTTATGTATTTTTTTTTATGTATTTGACTCATAAGAATAGATCATCCTTCCACACAAATTTTTCTAAGGCACTTGGGTCCTTTCTTAGTTTTTGAATGGTATTTATGTTTGGATATTTCTTCCATTTTATAATTGCCTCTTTCACCCAATGAAATTTTGAAATAGAGATAGCACATGGTAAACCTTATGTTTCTTCTTCTTTTCTTGAATGTGTGTCTACCACCATACCATGTTTTTCCTTATTGTGGATAATTTAAAAATCATAACCTAGCGTCATTGTAACACATATTTGCTGATATTTTGAAGATAATCATTCCTCAAAGACATACCTAAAATTATTGTGATCTATTTATACATTAAAGTGTCTTCCTATTAGGTAAGGGATCATTTTTTAACTACTTGTAGTACAACCAACATTGATTTCTCATTAATGGGTTTTAGCAAGTTTTTTCCTTTAGGTTGGATGATTTTAAAGGAAAGAGGCCTTCCTTATTGCATTAAAACTCCATAAATTCCATGGACTAAGGTGTCACACTCCACCACAAAGGGTTTTGAGAAATCAGGTCTTGCTAATATAGGAGTTGTAAACAAGCCTCCCTAATATTTTGTAAAGATTTGGTTCTTTTTTGTAGTCCAAGAAAATGATTTACTATTTGATAGTGATATGATAGTTGTTATTTGATCATAATTCTTGACAAATTTGTTATAATAGCTTGTTAATGTTAAGAATTCTCTATGTTTTTTCAAGTTTTTTGGGGTTGGTTATTCCTTCATAGCTTTAATTTTGTTAGAGTCCACTTTGAGACCATCATGATACAACATGACCCAAGTGTTCGACTTACTTAACCCCAAATGCACACTTAGAATGATTTTCATATAGTTATTTCTCTCAAAATAGTTTAAATACCTTGTCAATATGTTGTGCATTCTCTTATGAAATATTTGTTATATATTAATATGTCATCAAAAAATACCAAAATAATTTTCTAAGGAAGGTTTTTAAAAGCAAATTCATCAAACTTTGAAATGTTAAAGTTAACTTAGTAAGTCCAAATGGCGTAACCAAAAACTTGTAATGACATTCATGTATTCTAAGTGTTATTTTGGGAATGAATTCTTATGTTAAGTCCTATATAAGACCCATTTTAACTCTAGAACCCATTATTATTCACTATATATTGAGTGATTATATTTATACTATCATAGTGTTATGTAGGCTAGAAACTCTCACAGTTCCATTTGATTATAATTCTTCCCTTTGAATCCTCTATATATACTAAGGGGATCTATCCTTAGAGTCATCAAATATTGTCTTGTACATTGTATTAATGGTAAAAGGAGGTTTCGCCCTCGAAGAGGATTTTAATTATTGGTTTCTTATCATTTTTAAGGTGAAAGTTTCATAACATTTTGTATCAAAGAACAAGATCCTAGAGTTTTATTGCTTGAAATAGGTTGTCTTGGAATTTTCAATATAACTTTTTTTGGGAGGTTTTAGGCAATGAAACTTGGAGAATATCAAGAATACATATTAGAAAATATCTAGTTCAAATTTTACATATTGTTTTGTTATATTTTCAAAGATATGTTCCAAGGGAGTTAGAATTTCAGAACTCTCTTCAAATTCGTGCAACATAGGTCAATTCATCATTTTCACTACAAATTTTTTTGTAAGATTTTATACTACAAATATTGGATAAAATTTAGGTGAAATAATGGCGAACATCTAATTAAAATTTTATATCTTATTTCACTACAATTTCAACTATATGCTCTAAGTAATTCTAGGTTCCTAAATGCCCTTGAAATTAGTTTCAAAAAGGTCAGTTTGGCATTTTCAAAATAACTTTTATTTTTTATGTGAGGTTTAATATTGTGAAACATGGATCATATTAATTATAAATATTAGGGAATTCCTCGTTCAATTTTCAAATTTTGTTTCACTATACTTTTGTAGTTATACCATATGGAATTTAGATTTTGTGAAAAGTCTTAAAATAAATGGGCAACATTGTCTTTGGTGATTTTAAGACTATGAAATATTCAAGGGTTTCAAGAGATATATAGAAGTAACTTGGGTAGAATTTCATAATTATATTTGAATAATTGGACATGTTGCATGCTCTACAAGTCTGCTCATGGGAAGAGACAAAAAATAAACAAGTTCTGGGAAAGATATCTTGCACTTGGCACAATAAATTTTGTTTGCATCTATTGCAAAAAAGACATATCAAAGTATTACATAACAATTTATCAGATGCACAAGGGCTCAAATCTCAAATATATATCAATAAAGCTTCATTCATTCTAATATTCTCCAAGTTAAATTACATAATTTAGTAGTGACCTAAATGTTTATTAGAAAATCCCTTTTTTATTGGTGATTGAAAGCTATTATAAAGAGGAGTACTATTATTAATTCCAAGATGCCTCCAAAGAAAACTAATACATTAGTTAAATCTACTAAAGGCTAATCCTTGAGTCATGAACAAGGTGAAGAATTAAAATTTAGGTTATCTCAATTAGAGAAGAAAGTTATTGAAATAGAGGGCAGTATGTTGAGAAAGGTGGATCTATTGGGTTCTTAAGAAAAAATTAAAAGAGACATGGGAAAGAAGATTAATGAAAATAAGGAATGGAAAAGAATATGAATCAAAATAAGGAAGGAATAGAAAAGAATATGAATAGAAATAATGAAGAAATAGAAAATAAGATGAATGAAAATAAGGAAGAAATAGAAAAATCCATGATTACCATGGAAACATTTCTCTTGAAAAGGCTTGCTAAAAGGGATGTGGAGATCCAAGATAATTGTGGACACAAGGAGAAGCATTCTATTGAGAATCAATCTAATATTGGGAATTATTCTATCACAAATGGAGAGAACAAATATTGAATCGCAAAACCATAATCGTGAATTTTCAAGAGCCACATCATAAGGGTTTCAAGTCTGCACTCAAGAAATACTACATTAGAAAGACTAATATGAGGAAGCTTGATGGTAATGATATTGTAACATGGATATTTCATATGGAGTAATACTTTGATCTAAACCAAGTGGCAACCTTACAAAAGGTCAATATTGCATCCATGGTTTTGGAAGAAGACCAACATGTATGGTAACAATGGTTTTGTAAAAGGAAAAGGATTATTTTTTAAATCTTAGTCCATTTTTGCAGAATAATTGATAAAACTTTATGGGGATATTAAGAGAAATACAATCTTTAGTCAACTGGTCAATCCTCAAAAAAGGGTCTAGTTACAGAGCACATTCAACAATTCCAAAAGTTGAGTCTCAAAGTAAAGAATATTTTAGAGGAAAATTTTTTAGACTTATTAAAGGAAATCGTCCAACATGAATTGCATATCTTTGAACCTATATCCATAGAGCATTCTTTTAGTATGGAAAATAAAGTTGAAATTTAAATTATTTCCACTAGAAAATCAATCACCAATAGTTATATCTAAGATCATTCTACCTCTCCTAAACTGACAAGTTTGAATCCTCAACAATGGATTAAAGAAGAGCAAGGGGACAATGTTTTGATTGTGATAAAAAGTATAGTAAGGGGCATAAATGGAATGAGAATAAAGTATTCTACATATATTTTGAAGAGGAAGAGATCAATAATTGGAACCACCACAAGATATACAAATAGAAGAGACTACTCCAACAATATCGCATCATGCATGGGCTAGAATCAATACTTCTAAAGCCCCTATGAAAGAAGGATATATCAAAAGGAAAAAGGTATAAATTTTGATTTATTTAGGAAGAATCCATAGCTTCATCAGTTACAAACAAGAAAAACTTCTCAATTTTTTCACAAATTTGTCACCAATGTTTCAAGTAATGATTGCAAATGCAGGGACCATAAATTATTTAGGGAAGTGCCATAATTTTAAGCTCAACATGGGGTAGTGTTCATTTGAAAGTTCCATGATTGCAATACAAATAGGTGGTGCTAATCTTTTATTAAGTGTCAAGTGGTTACAATCATTGGGAACAACGACCTCTAATTTTCTTTTTTTATTATTATTATAAGGTTTACCTCAAAATGATAGGAAATTGAGTTTAGAGGTATCGAAGGGAAACCATCTAAAGTGATAAGATCTAATGGAATGAAAAATTTACTCAAAGAGGGGCACTAGTGTGTAATGGAACAATTATGTTCAACAAATGTTCAAATATCAGTATCATCTATGTCAAGGGATCTCCATAAATTTTTCAAGAATCATCCCAACGTATTTGGATTAATTCCTAATTGTATTCCACCTAATTGAGATCATGACCATGCTATTCATTTACAACTAGGAAGTATGCCAAAGATAAATGAATAAGGGAAAATCAAACTAGAAGTAGAAACAATACTTGACACAAGTATTGAGAAACCAAGTAACGCAACAATTTTAAAGAACACAACAGTGGAGGAGATGACATGGGAAAATGACTTATTCTTGTAGAACCACTGGTATTAGTCAAGTGTTGAGGACAACACTTGTTTGAAGCATAAGGGCATGTTAATCCCTATATAAGGCTCATGTTAACCCTATAAATTCTTACTAAGCCTTAGATATTGAGTGATTATATTTATAATGTTATATTGATATGTAGGATAGAACCACTCATGCTCCCATTCATTATAATCGTACCCCTTATCTCCTACATATTTATGAAGGAGACCTAGTTCTTAGAATCATCAAATATTGTATTGTACATCATATTCATTATAAAAGTATGATTCCCCCTCAAGCATAACTATAATTATTGGCTTCTTATAATTTTTAAGGAGTAAGGCTTATAACACCTTAACTCATTCTAATTTGGTGACATCCCAAATGAAGATCCAACTTAACAAAGAAAACTACACTATGGAATTAATCTAATAATTCATAAGTGACGGGAATAGGAAAAATAACTTTGATGGTGTTTTTGTTGAGTCATATAATGTTATGAAGGATTTACGATTGCAAACATAAGTATCTTCCCTAGGCCTAGTCAACAGACCTAGAACAACAGAAAGACAAAGAAGATAATGTTTTCTTTAAAGTAAATAGATAGGGGATGAAGCCTACTTGGAATACGTCATATGCTTTGCTCCTTCCTTGGATTGTATGCCCAATACTCACTTTGATTGCTATAATTAGAACTTGAAAAGTCAGACAACACAAGTCAATGATCTACGATATCTATGTAGCATCATATAATCACTGTATTCAATAGAGAAAGATGGTATTGAAATACATTAAATCATAAGATAATATATAGGAAACAAATAACTCTTTGCATTAATAAAAATGGAGTGAGTTACAAATAAAAATAGTTGTTGATATTATAGAAAATCTCCTCCAAGTGGTCTTCTCTTTTCCTTGTCACAAAGTGAACGTATAATCACCCTAACGCATGGAAATATATCTCTCACATCAATAGAATAAGGGTAGAATCACTCTCCAAAAGCCAACCCCTTGCTTATGGATGGCAATAAATATATAGGTGAAGGAGGTAGTTCATGAATTCTTATCCTTTTACCAATCTAGCCTTGAGATCCACTCTTGATGGGAGGATGAGCTCAAGGGATAAGGGATTAAAACTCCAAGGTAGGATAGAATGAGATTTGAGACTTTTATCTAAGGTAAATAGTTACAACAAATCCTAGAAGCCTCTCTAAGAGGAAGCTTTGGGATTCTTTTTAATTTTCTTAAATTCTAGAATCAATGCACCCCTAACACTGAGCAAACTACTGGTGATCATCGCAGGTGCAAAGTATGGAAACCTAGTAGTCAGCGCTGGCCAATTAGGGGCTAGAGTGCATTGGTGCTCAAAATGACTAAAATAAGGTGCTTTCAGGAAAAAAATTAGGGATTAGAAAGAGTCATGCTTAGGGCTTTGTGTAGGGAGGATGAAAAAGTGTTCAAAGGATTTGAATGATGAACAAGTGTTCAAAGGATTTGAATGATCTTCTAGTAGCCATATTTTTATTTTCAACTTTCCTTTCTAGACTGGATGCATACTCGATTGACTTGCATTCGAAGAGACACATGTCATGTTGGATTATTTATTTTGTATTCCTTATAAAAAATTTAACAAACTATCCTCTAGAATGTTCCTTACCCCGAGATTGAACTTTTGGAATTGTTAAATGTTCTTTATAAATGTTTTTTTTTTTGTTTTAGAAGATTTACGAGTTGAATAAAGAATTTATTTCTCTTATTATACCCATAATGTGTTATAAATTCCCTTGTAAAAGTATACTATGACAAAATATAATCCATTTTACTTTTACAAAGTCATTGACATCGTACACATAGATCTTGTTCCAAATACAAGGATGAAATAGTTACCTTTGATAGGGATGTCACTTCGTGTAGATAAATGTATTTCTCCATCTAGAATATCCATTTTATAGTATCTATATAATCAAACATCATCATATAAATTTTTGAAATGAAGT
Organism: Pinus taeda; assembly: GCA_000404065.3. Lineage (NCBI taxonomy): Eukaryota > Viridiplantae > Streptophyta > Pinopsida > Pinales > Pinaceae > Pinus > Pinus taeda. The sequence goes on along the minus strand of APFE031700217.1, from coordinate 11,886 downwards.
ATTTCCTTGATGCAACATTGAATCCATGATGATGTGGACCGTAAGGTAGTGAAAAAACATAATTTGGGACTTAATCTTTATTTATTCCATATTTTCATGATTTCATTGCATTTTGATATCTCCTTTACGGAATGTATCCTATATGGTATGTAAGAGGAGGATAGACATCTAAATTTTCAAATCTTTCATATTATTTTATATCGCATCCATTTTATTTTCCAACTTATTTTTCACCTCTTCAATATAGTGAGAAATTTCTCCTCTTTCTACTTGAATCATGATAGAGCTCTCAAGGGGTTTAGTTGGTGAGTATATTTTTAAGAACCCTTAGGAGAGGTAAGAATTATCCTCTTTATACTATTTATCACAAATTATTAATCTCCAAAATTATATCTTCCAATAAAAATTTATACCAATTTTAAGTCATGTACCATTAAAAATCCTACTTTATTATATATATATATAAATTATATATACTATTAATATATAATATATATATTAATATATATAGAATATTATATATATTTATATATTATTATATATATATTATATATAATATATTATATATATATATGCCACTGGTTAGCTGCTCAATCGTGTCAATTTTTCAGATGGTGCATAATGCTCGCCAATTACAGGAGTCACACGGTCATTCCAAAAGCTCTTGGGGCCAGTTAAGTAATAGGCGAAGGGTTGTGATCTTAGAAGTGGGGTCAATAGTGTTTGAACATCCTCGGAGTGTAAGTGGTTACCCAACTAAACCAGGTATCCCTGAACCAAAAGTGAATTTAATATATATATATATTATATTATATATGTATATGTATATGTATATGTATATGCATATATGCATATATGCATATATGTATATATATAGATGAAATTTTAAACCTTCTAAGTGTGACATTTTTGCCTATAGGTCTAATCAAAATTTGATTCTCTGAGTGAAAATTATTGTAATTTTCCTAAACATAGTATTTTTTTCCCCTTCACGAGAGTGAAATTATAGAGAATTCCATGTATCCAAATTTTGAAATATGATTATGCAATTTTTACTAGAGGTAACTCATTATGTCTCCTCAGAGTCCTAAAAAAATTCACAATTTGATATCTCTCTAAGAAAACATTATAGGAGTGTAATAAGATGGATCATTAAAAAGATAGTTTCAGGACTAGTCATAAACCCCAAATTCCATTGGGTAGATCTCCAAAATTGTGGTAAAAAATAATTGAAAATTTGTATAACCTATGTCGATATATATCTTATCAACCTCCCCAAAATTTCATGGTTTGAATCCTTGCATTAAAAAATGATAGTAAATATGCCAATATGGAGCATTTCAAACTAATTAAAGGATCAATCAAAAAACTTAACTTCCATAAGATATACCTTCAAAAGCATAGAAAACCAAAATACAAATTGTTTGTCACTTGTACTTTAATATTTTTTCCTTAGACTTCTAAATATTTTTTTGTCTTAAAATTCCGAGAAAAAAATGTTATAGAAAAACTTCCATGATGACTTGATAGAAAGAGAAAACCTCTATTATCATAGGATCTAATAGAAATTGTAATGATCCAAGCATCTTAAAAATGAAAAAACTCAATGATTATAATCCATGTCGATGATGAAACCTCTTTTTAAAATTAATCCAATACAAAAGGTGATATGAGCTAATCCTAAGACTAGGTCTCCTTGATGTGTATATAGGAGGTAAAGCATACAATTATAATGAAAGTGTACAACACAATGTTTTCACCTACATAACAATAGAAATGTAGTAAATCAATATATAGTCCTTAATATGGTATTTAATGTGCTTAACATTGAATTATGCCTCCACAACTATGTCAATTGAATGGCGTACCTTGTGTGCAATCACTACACCTTGTTTTATCCAAAATAATTGACAGTCTTTGCATATGTATAACCATACTGAGAATCATCAATAAACTATGTTTTTGTCTTTACACAACATTTCAAAAAAATAATGAGAGTTAAAACATGTGATCTTCACTAGTTTTATAACTACCTCTCCACACATCTCTTAGGAATCTATTCAACAAATTCGTTGAAAGAACCAAACATAGAAAATAGTGCTTTCTTCATCATCTCTCATGGAGTTTCAAGTAATTCCTAATTTCATTAACATCCATGCAATAATATTTGCAACATCTATAAGAAGGGAACCTTTAATTCCAATATTGAAGGAAAAAATTAGATAAAAGATAATATTATCACCTTAAAATTTCTCACTTACACCATTTATAGTGATCATAAAAGAATATATCACTGATGGTATGCATAACCTTCATTTCCACCCCATTTCCACTATCATATGACCTCACACTTGCCACAATCATCCTAGGCAAGCCTTGAAATTGACCAAAAGTGGCTAGTGCAAAGATGACTCCCATTAGATGTATGCAAAAAACATATATGTTACTCCGAAAAAGTTTTACTTCCCTTTGAAAATACTATTTTTTGCTATTTACAAACCCCATCAATATGCATATACTATTATGATGCATTAGTTATTTAAATTTGAACAATAATAAACCTAAATTATTAATTTTATCTTTAGTCGAGTCATTTTTAAGCACTCTAAGGAAGACCATGTCAAGTGGGATATCCAGTAATAATCTCTTAATATTAAGGTCATTCAATACATTCATTTACATACATAAGGTTATGTTACTAAAATTCCATTTGAATCTTGAGGACCGGGGTTCCTCTTCGTTACATCTTTTTAGAATTTTTTCATTACTCATCAACCTAGGAGGAAGATGCAAGTACACGAAGGAAGAAAAGTACCCATCGAAGGGAGGTGATCACGATCCCAATTTACTTTAGCAAGCCAATGCACATATGTCAATTCTTTGCTATCACATTATTTTAGTAGAAATGTTTACATCCTCTCACCCCCTTTATTCATATTGAGTAAATTTGTCTTGGTTTCAATCTCATATATGACTTAGGGTCTTATGAATACAAGTAGACCTAATTTTATTTAACTCTTCTACCACTTATCTATAGCTCAATCCATAACCAATGAGCTTAAGGGGATTTTTTTCACCCTAATGACAAATAACTATGAAAATTTACCTTTGGTATTAGTATGCAATTACAATCCACTTGATTTGTCATGTTAACTTTCTATGTTATCATAACTCCCCAGATAATTTCTACTCCTTTCATTGGAAATCTAGGGTGCTATTTATGTCTTTGAGTTGTGACTCCCATAATATTCTCTTGACTATTTGGCTCCTAGGATGAAGTTCTAGATGAAGCATTTGACACTTTAGTTGCTAACACCCGCTCAACTTGCCATATTGGAAAAATTCTTTGTGCTACATGGAATGGTTGGAATTCAATTTTCTCCATATTCCTTTGAGTTTATTATTGTAATGGTGAATCATTCTTTTTATTCTTATTATAAAAACACCTAAGTTTGTGGCATGTGGCTTGATTCTCCCAACAATATCCCTCGATATAATATTTCTTTCCATAGAAGGACTATATATATATGTAATCCATAGAAATTACAAATTGCACATACAACGATCCACATTCCATATAAAGAACACATCATTTAACCATAATTGATAACACAATGTTTACCTTAGAAGCCAAATATGAAAATTATCTTCAAATGGTTGCTCAATTAGTGTCTGAAAATCACACAATTATGATATAATTTCATTGTTTCATGGGGAGTTAATAATTTTCAAAGCCCAATTCTCATGCTAGAATTTTCCTCTACCATTGTAATTTTGGTTACACTTTGTATTTATCCTAGGTGTTGCCAAAATTGGAATTTCCTTGATAGTTCAATAGTTGTATTATTTTGGTATACCATACTCGATGGTTTGGTGTGGAATTGTATTACTTATCAATGGAGTACCACAAAATTCAAGAAACTTGATGAAGTTTTCGAAGGCGTGGGGACATAACTGAAGGAAATTAGATCTTGGTTCACATTACATTAAAAAAATCTATGAATAGGCTACTCATGTCGCCTAATACTTTGAAGTCACAATGGGGATTTTCTTGCAGCGAAAACACCAAATTAATGTAGTGGAGGCACAATGTGTGTCACTTCCAAGCATGATAGAAACATTTCTCCAAGGGGATCAACTTGAAACTCCCAAGAAGATATATCAATGAATTTGAATGAACAAAAACTCTTATAAGACACAATACTGCACTAGCCCTTGGAAAATGGAAATTTGACTATGGAGGTGGAGTCAAAGTAGGAAAGTACATGAAATTGCTAGGAGTCATTTCATTTTAATAAGTTTTCATAATTTACGAAGTAGTAAGGATATTCAACTTATTTTATAGAAGCTATAATGTTAGGTACTTCTAGAAGATGTTGTATTTAAAACTTTTTATAGTATAACTACAACCTATCTAGGCTCTTTTAGATTCTTGTTTTAGAAAAAGAAGCCGATTTTTTTTATATACTTAGGCTACAAGCATTGTTATGATCTCTTATCAAATATTAGTTTTACCAATTTTGAACATACTAATGTGTTGATATTAAAGTTAGGTTATTACTATTTTTTTCCTTAAATATTGGATTTGATAAAGATGAGAAAGATTAACTTCTTATTTTTTGTAAAGTTGTGAAATATCCCATATAAGAGTACATAGGAAAAAAAACTTGAGAAAACATGTGAAGAAGGTAATTTTAAAACTTTAAAATGAAATTAAAAGAAAAAAGATGACCATTAAGTATAGAAAAATCTTTTATAAATCATCTCTATCATGCAAAAATATCCATTTATTAAACATACCTAAAATAATGTCATAAAATTATTGAATTTTAAAAATCATTAACAACTATAATTTTAAATTATCGTTCCATTAATATAGAAAACATTTATAAATTAAGCTACATCAGATACCATATATTAAACAACAAACAATAATAGTATATAAAATTAAATTATTTAATTTAAATATAAATATAATAGTATATAAATTATATTAATTTAAAAATCAATAAGGCATGTATAAATTCTATATTTATTAAGAAAAAAATCGTGTAATTAAAACAATTAATTTTAATATAAAGAAAATGGATAATAAATAGAAATATAATTAAAAAAAGAAGACTGGGCTGTATTGACTGAGTTATAGTAACCATCTTCTGTAGGAAGACATAAAAATTATGTTTTGCAAATATTGATTTTTTTACATTGTTTTTATTACAATTGCGTGAGAATCATTCTATGGTCAATTTTTTTTTTGTAAGCTGGGGTGGGACTCTCCGATTTACATGTTCATTAATTACTCCTCAACGGGGAAGGGTAGCCCAAGATTTGAACCCAAGACTTCTGGTTCGGAGACATAAAAATTATGTTTTGCAAATATTGACTTTTTTACATTGTTTTTATTACAATTGCGTCAGAATCATTCCATGGTCAATTTTTTATGGTCAATTTTTTTTTTTTGTAGGCTGGGGTGGGACTCTCCGATTTACATGTCCATTAAGTACTCCTCAACGGGGGAAGGGTAGCTCAAGATTTGAACCCAAGACTAGGGTAGCCCAAGATTTGAACCCAAGACTTCTGGTTCGGTGAGACTTTATTTCCACGCGCATTGCCGCTTGAGCTACCCCATGTGGACATTCCATGGTCAAAATTAAATTATAAATATAATTATAGAAAAATAAGTTTAAATAGATTTTCTAAGTTATTGATATCGATCAGCCAAATACGTGACGTGGTATGATCAATTGTTTAAATGTTTTATTAAAAAATAATTAAAACCATGTTGTATTTGAAAATTTAAACTCTAAAAAATTAACCTTATTTCAAAGAAATATTAACGACCATTCGACATAGCTAACTAATACGTTATAATCTTTAATTAAAATTTTATTACAATAATGACGTAATGAAAATAAATAAATAAAATTATACAGACTCGGTTCACATATTGACGGCAAGATTGATGTAGTTTTTATTTTCTTAACCACTTAAAAAGGTAGGGCCGGTTGACATACACAGTTGACAAAGTCTAGAGATTTCATTTTATCGTTCACCCCATGCACTTCACAAAGAGATCATACAAAACTTGTGGAAGACAGATCAAGGAGATGTGAATTTAGAGTTTCCAACACCACGTAATGAATGACCGTTTCTAATATCAATTTTTTTTTGTAAGTTTTGGTAGGATTCTCCAATTTATATGTCCATTATATACCCCATTACAGGGGAAGCGTAGCCCAAGATTTGAACCCAAAACTTTCGGTTCGGTAAGACTTCATTTCCACGGCCATTGTTGCTTGAACTACCCCATGCGAACTAATATCAATTTTGTATATCACTTTCGTATTGAAAAAAATAATATAAAAAGTATTGGATTAAAAATAAGTTATAATATTATTAATTAATTTATATTAGGGTGTAATGGAATTTAATGGAATCTATTCCGAGTTTTTACATTGAGCTAACATTATTTAAACAAGACATAAATCTTAATTCATTTGGAATAAATAATATATTCGTAGATCTTGAAAAAATAGTGAAAACCACAAATTTTCATTAATGTGCACTGTAGATCCTCCTCAAAATGTTGGATTTTGAGAAACATCACATTCACTAACCTCAAAACGAGAAGGATCAAATGTATGAGATCCAAAACTAATTCTGAATTAGAATAAATGTTTCTGAAAAGTAGCTTGACCTTCCAGCGCTAACAAGGAAATATCCCTCTTAATCATTAATTTATAGAAAAGGGTGAGATAATGTGTGAGAGAATGACTTTGGTGAAGATGTTACTAAATAGCAATCTTATTAACATTTACAAATGTAAGTTTTACCTCAATCTTGTGCAAAAGCTTCATAGTTTCTCATTCCTTTAAATATTCGCCATTTGTTTTATCAGTATTTGACCTGTGAATGATAAAATATGGCAGAAGAAGAGTAAGAGGAAATCAACTAAACCTTCCATCTCTTTGATAGAATATAGTTGATCCTCACATTGTTGCAGCGATTGTAGGTTCCGCTACACTTGTGGGCACCACATTAATTGTGGGAAAAATTGGCATTAATGACGTAGTGGTAGCTAGTGGTACTATAGTTGCATTGATTGATGCCACAATACCTATTGAAGGAGAACTTATGAGAAAAGGTGTGGTCATGGCAGTTTAGACAACGCCAACATATGTAGAGATAGTTGAGGTCAAAGAAGCCATAACTTTAACTGTGTTTGTCTGAAAAAGATGTGTAACTAGTCTAGCAATTGTTCAAGGGCATGTTGACCCTGATACTATAGTAGATACAGATATGTTGCGAGCATATAGATTTTCCAATACTGTAGACGGAGACGACGTGATAACAATTAGAACAGGTGATGCAGTTGTGGGTAATGGAACAATGATCCTTCAAAGTTTCCAATTGAAGCCACTGATTTTTTTGCTTGCTATCGAGTGATATAAGGATATAGCAAGCAATACAAGGAAATCCCACAAAAGAACACTAAAACAAATTACTAAAAGTTGAGAAAACAAAAAGGCACTAAAACACATTACTAAAAGTTGAAAAAATAATAAGGCACCAACCTTCTCAAAGAAAATTAAGAAATAGTACAAACCTTCAATTTTAAGAATAATCCACTTGGATTTTTTGTGACATTATTGCAATAATCCCTATGCAAACAAAACTTTTGAGAAGTTAGGAATTTTAGATAAATACAACAAAGCTACCAATTTGACCTATACATCGAATAACAATGATTAAAAAATAAAATTTACTTACTTTCACCTCGGTTGTGAATTATTTCCATACAGTGGATGCATCTCCCCACCGTGTTAGGAATGTAGAACAACAATTAATTGTTAAAAACCTCAAAGAATGGGAGCAGAATGGAATAAATGTTGATGTGGAAAAAATCCCACAATAGGGATTTTCCTTTGTAGTAATATCTTTTTTTTAATAAATGTATTCTATACATCACAAAAATACATCAACATAAGAATATAGAACAATGAAATTTCTCGAAAGAAGAAGACTTCTACTTTCTCACCAGTAAAAGAAGAAAGGAATTGTTCCCAACTAGGATAAATGCTGTGTAAACTATGAATATGTCACTTCTTTTCTTCTTAAAACTATGCTAGATTTTCTCCTATTTCATAGGTTTACAAGTCACTAATAAAAAACATGAAAGACAACATGCAGAACATCCTGCCAAAAATATTAGCAGAATAGGATTTTCTATTTGATTTTTATAATGGCATAAAACAAGCATGTAGTTCATCATACCCATCAATCGATCTCACCAAACAATTAAAAAGAAAAATTTAGCACGTACTTTCCATTCAGAGTTCAGGATAACAGGTCCTTACAAGTCAAACTCATCGTTGGAGAGTCACACTCGCAAGCAGTGAGTTTGGCTCACACACAAGTTAAAACAACTCATTTTCTGAGATGTGGAAATTCTAAGACAAGTCGAAATTAAAAAAGTAACTTTCATTACTATGCTCAGAAATTCACTTGCTACTATGGACAATATTGGTGGATGCATTCTCAATACATTAAAAAAATTGTTGCAAGGAAACCAAACAATCAAGCATAATCCAATATCAAATGGCTAAAACAAAAGAGAAAAATCAAAAGATTAGGATAAGAAAATAACTCCAAGTGAAGTATTTAGCAATACATACGAATTGCAATATATGTAGATGATATCTAAATGTTCAAAAAATAATGAAATTCCATTGGCAACCAAAATCCTAAATAAAATTTCAGAATAACATATCCTGCAAGCAAGTGTTTCATAATGAAATATTTTGTTGTAAATACAATGTCATGATATCCAATATGTTTGTAAAAGTTGAAATAAACTTTTGTAATGTTGTGTCTTCAACTCTACACAAAAAATCCCAAAGCCCCAAGGGTTAGTTCAAGTAGTTTAGCCATCTATCCAAGGCATGGTATCAGTAGGGTAGCCATAGGTCACAGGTTCAAATTCAATAAAGTCTTGTATGGTTATCAATCACTATGTAGCTCATGTTTCAGCCACACTCCTTCTAGATATTTCAAGGAGGAGGATGGATACCAGAAGTGTTTTCGTTATGAAACCAGCTCACAAAAAGATAGAAAAGATAGATCAACGCCTTAGAATTCAGCCTCTTCGAAGGGGCAACCTCCTTTACATTACACAAATCAACAATTCTTGGATGATTCAATTGACAAAACCTCCTTTCTATATATAGGAGTCTAAGGAGTCACAATATAACCCAGCCAACATAACAATAATAATATAAAGGCACAAAAATAACAATAGAGGGATTCTATGGGGCACACTAATAACAATATGGGGACAATAGGGCACAATAATATTAATAAGGGATACAACTACAATAGTAATGGGGTAATCACTAGTATTATAGGGACCTAATAGTTTCCTAAAAAAAAATTGAAATCCCAGAGGGGGAAATAAGGGTATCTGTAAATAGAAAGAATATAAGCTACTTGCAACAAATAAATTTCCCAACCCTACTACTCATTGAAAACATTGCGAAGAGGACAATTTCCAGCCTATTTATCCATTTGCATGTTTATAGTAGATCCATTTGAACTCGAAATTCAACTTGGCCAATAAAGAGAATATGCATTCATTTGTCATGATATGGGAAGTACATTATCATCTATCACAATAGAGAATCCAATACTTTTCTCATAGTGCTCATACCTCTATAATTTGGATATAGTTTATGTCCTTTTCGTACACATTAACCACTTGTATAACCATCATTTACACTCACCAAGCATATTAAACTAATATTTCCTAAATTTACCATTGCAACAATTCATGTTGATAACAATATAGGTGTTGGAGAGTGTTGAAAAATTCTAATTAGAATAGGTGAACTTTGCATGTGGTTTGGTATTTTGTGACATTTTGCTAGTGGTGCAACTACACCAATTGTGTTTCCATAGAATTTGATTTTCATTGGTGATAATAGTCAGATAACTTATCATCTAACATCATTAAAATCCAAACATGGAGCCAATGGGATATCAATCTATTAGAAATTTTAACAAGTATTGAACTATCCACAAGGTTTTTATCCAAATTTATGATTGTGTTCCATCACATCCAAACAACAAGCCAAGAGTGGGATGAGGTTGGTTGCAAATCCTTGGCAATCTGTCAACAAAATATATGCCAATTGAACAATGAACTAACATATGAGCCCAAGGATGTCCATACTATGTTGCAAAACCCCCAAAATTATGGTATGCTTCTCAAAGTAACTTCCAATTAATATGGTCAAAATCGACTCTCTTATCACTAGTGCAAATTTATATTCCCCAACAATTGAAGTTAAAAAGATGAGAGAGAGAGAGAGAGAGAGAAGTATTATACTAACAATATGGAAAAATAACAAACAAAAAATGAAAAAGAAATGCAACACTAACCCCTTAAATCAATCCAATAACTGAAGTGAGTTAATACCAACCCTTTAAAAACATACAAACGATAGTGCGATGGGAAGCTAAAGTCACTAGTTAATTAAGGCCATCCTCAGAAATATGTAAGCATCCAAAAAAATTATATTTAAAAGTTTTGGGTGGGTTAAACTAGAGTATTAACTTGTAAAATATTTAAGAAAGACTTCAACACCTTTAAGCAGCACTTCCCATTGTTGACTAAATCAAATTCAAAATTGTTATTCTTTATTTTGAAAAATATTTTTGTGAAACAATTGTTCTAGATACCTCTCAATAATTTTAAATTATTGTAAAAGAGCGTTTCATTTTTACCCAGTGCTTCCAAATAAATTCCAATTTTCCACCAAGTTCTCGGAAAGGGAATACGTGCTGGGTTGTGTTATATTCTTTCCATGACTAACCTACGTAGTGAACTGGGGGGTTAGAGGGGGGGCTTAACCCCCCCTTTGTTGTGTCGATTGCGCAATGGGGGGGGGGTCATAGGGGGCGCGGGTAGCCCCCCTCTACGGGGTCTAGGGCAGCGCCTCGAGAAAAAAAAAATTGGACCCTATATTAGGTTGGGAAAACCTACCTATGGTTTTTCGGTCCATGGTTTTGGATGCGATGGTTTTTCGGTCCATGGTATTGGATGGTTCGGCATGTTTAAATATGTATTGTAACAATGAAAAGAATATAATGAAAATCAAGCTGGTAGTCCTGGTTTTGGGATCCAGTGGGAAATCTCTGTGTATATGTGTTTTATGTGTTATGCTCTCGCATTTTTATTTTTCCTGTGATTTAGAATTCGTATGCAGGTAATTTATGTACAGGGATAAAACCTACATTTGGTATCAGAGCTGTTTTGGCTTCAACGGGATGCCTTTGTTGCTGAGGGGCTTTGCTCGGGCCTGTGGTAGACCCTGTTCAGTGGGAGATCTGTGAGATCGATTCTGGTGGTGAAAGAAGATGACAAGCAGTCGAAAGATAGAGATTGAGAAGTTCAATGGTCAGAGTTTTGAGTTGTGGAAACTCAAGATGGAGGATCTGTAGGTGGATAAAGATTAGTGGATCACGATAGATCCGAGTACTAAACCAACGGGAGTGACCGATGAAGAATGGAAGAAGTTGGATCGGAAGGCAAAGAGCACAATACGATTGTGTGTCTCAGATTCAATATTGTTGAATATCTCAGGGGAAGCTACGGCGAAGGCTCTATGGGACAAGTTAGGGACTTTGTACCAATTTAAATCTCTGGTGAATAAACTATTCCTGCGGAAAACGTTGTATAACCTGAGGATGAAAGATGGAGACTCGGTGACAGAGAATCTGAATGCGTTTAATATTGTGGTAAGTCAGTTATCATCTGTTGATATTAAAATTTCAGATGAATATAAGTGCATCAGTTTGTTGTGTTCTCTACCAGATTCGTGGGATAGT